>CAUHTR010000905.1:0-98617 GCA_959609185.1 Schmidtea polychroa | reverse complement strand
NAAATTATTTGATATATATAATATTTTATTTTAAAAATGTCTTTCGATTTTCACCTAAAAAAATTGACTATGAATCAATAAAGATATCGATATTTTATTGATATATGTTAGGTTTGCCGTTGTATTATTATATTATTGTGGTGTGCTATGCTAGAAATTTGTAGGACCCGATAGAGTCACCGGTAAGAAAAATGTGTTGGGACTATCGGGGTGCGTGTTGTGTAACAGTAAAGCAAATAAAAATAATATAAACAATAGTATATTAATCTAAAACTTTTATTTAACCAAATTAAAAAACCTTGAGTGAGGATAGAAAAGTATATCAATTGTCTCTTGACTCGAATTTAATAGTTGGGTGTTCGTTCCTTGTTTTCGAATTTATATTTCTATTTAGTTTTCTTTTTGATTGTTTAGGGAATATAAGAATAGGTAATGGATGTTGTTGTAGAATTTGCACTGAACAGGAATTTGGTAGGAAAGTATATCAGTTGTCACTTGTCACAAAATTATCGGTTGTGTATTTGTCTTTTTCTATTTTCTTGGGGTCTATATTTCTGTTTAGTTTTCTTTTCGATCGTTCAAAGAGTACGGGGAAAGAAAATATCTTCCAATTCTTCAATTTAATATAGCGCTGATAATTCTAATTCTTCAGTTGTTCAATTTGATTTAATCTTCTGGAGTTTTTGTTTTTTAAAATTTTCTTATTGATTTTATTAATTTGTCATTTTTCTATAGTGATAATTTACTATGGTAAATTATCACTATATAGTTTATTTATTTTTTTAAATAAAATAAAAACCTTCTCCACGTACAGCGTGCAGAATTGTTTATTACATTCATACAATGTGATTAACAAAACCAAAAAAAACAGAGAATCACAATACATTACAATATATATTAAGAATTTTTGGCACATCCTTTTTCAAGTGATTTTTATCATTATATATTAATTTTTGAAAATATAAAGAAAACAAATTTTATTTTGTTATTATTATTCAATTTTAATTTTGATTTAAATTTTAAATTTTTATTTAAATTTAAATTTTTTTAAATTTCCTTGAAATATAAGTTAGTTGAAAATTAATGGAGGATTTAAATGATTAAATGAGTTTCTGCGGATAACTTTTGAATTGCATGACCATCTTGTAGTATTTGGCATTTTGTTTCGTGTTAGAATTGTGCTGATTTGTGTACTTTCTTCCAGTATTCGTGATAATTACTGGTTTTGTTTTTGGTGTGTTCATTGAATGTTCTATGTGTTTCCCCTATTTACGTGGCATCGCATCTTCTTTTCACCATTACCATCTGAAACATGTTGAGTTTTACACTTATAATTCAATTAATTTTTAAATACTACACTCATAATAATAATAATTACTTCGTCATAACTAATAATTTTTTAAATTTTAATTCAAAATTGATGTATTAAAAATATTTTAATTTTAGTACAACTTTAAAATATTTTTTATAATTAGGAATGAACATATTTGTCGCATTCTTTTTGATGTTGCTATTATTACAAGATACGACACCGTCTGCCTCTCGAAACTTTCCATTAATAGGTAATTGTAAGCATTTAAATAGCAATAGTTTATGTTGTTGAAAATTAATTTATTATGTTTATAAAAACATTTCAATGAAATTCATTTAAATAATATTTACTCGAATATTTAGAAAGATAAAATGTTATGAAAAAGTTTGAAAACGTTATGTTATAAATTTCAAGTTCTTATACCGTGTAATATTGAAACCGTGTTATACGAGGGACTACTGTATATTGAATAAATATTAAAGGCTTATATGTAAAATGTATTTAATTTAAATAATATTATTCAAATACCATTTTTATTAACTTTATTATGAAAATTATAAATGTACAAAATGTACAACTGCCAAATCCTTCAAATGGTGAAATTTTGATTTTTTTATTTACATTAACTATATTCATATATATTATAGTTTTACGTAATGTTTTATTATGTAACATCGAATAGTTTTAGTGTTAAAATAGCACAATATTTAAAAATAGAGAAGAAATATATTAATATTCAAGCCTGAAAATTTATGACAAACTAGTTTTTCCTAATTTAGTTGTATTTAAGTTTTTGTTATGGAATTTATATATTGGTTATTTGCAAATAATACAATTCAGTAGTTCTAATGAAATTTTATTTTTTATACAAAAATATTTATTACCTATCCCATGACCGGTAAGAAATCATTTGTCATAAAAAATACAGCTCGTGTTTGGTCGTAGTAAAAGATGGTACGCGCCAACTTAATACAATAATTTGCTTATTAAGTAAATTGTATAAAAAGTATTGTTATGTTGTTACCAATTTATGTTAACACTGTTTTATAATTTAGTAATATTATGAAAAGAATATACCATTTATTTTTCAAATAATCTTTCTTAACTCAAATATATTTTAATTTAAAAAATAGAAAACTATATATTAATGTAATTTATTAAAAAATATATTTGACATCTTATTTCAAAAACAATTATTGATTGTTATCGATTTTTAATTAAGTGAAATTTAATTTTAATGACTGACAAATTTATTATCAATAATAAATTAAAATAAATTTTCTCAATCTGGAATGAATATAAATTATATTATTCCA
Source organism: Schmidtea polychroa (assembly GCA_959609185.1). Taxonomy (NCBI): domain Eukaryota; kingdom Metazoa; phylum Platyhelminthes; order Tricladida; family Dugesiidae; genus Schmidtea; species Schmidtea polychroa. Next base: position 95,989 of record CAUHTR010000905.1, on the reverse strand, counting down.
ATAACAATAAATTAGTAAATGACATCCATATTTAAATTCTTATTATTTTCATTATTGGTATCATTTATAAATTAATAATTATAGTAATAATAATAATAATAATAATAATAATAATATTTTAGGAACATATTACTGTGTCAATATGGGTATAATAACACTTTCAACGTTTTTATCTTGTATTGTAGTAAATTTGCATTTTCGAGGAGATAACAGACAAGAAGTTCCTTACTGGCTCAAAAAAGTGGGTTTTCTGATTTTGAAATCTTTAATTAAATTCCTAAATACTTTCAAACAATAAAATAAAATAATTTTTCAAAAATATATTAAAATTTAGCAATAAATGTAATTGGTTAAAGATTTTGAAAGTAAAGCGATGAAATTAAGATGTTAAATCAAGTATGAAAGTTAATAAAAAAGACAAAATATTATCAAATAGTGTTAAAGTAATATTACAATTCGGTTGGAAAAAATCTTATGATCAAAATAAGAAACTTAACACAGTAAATAGTATTTGTACTTCAAAATAACAATTGTTCCAATTTTTACTGAAACATGAGAGTTTTTCACATGAACCTAGAGATTCTAAGGCTATATCCACAAAGCTTAACAAATCTGATAGACTTCTGAAGAAAATACTTCTTTAATATCTTCTTTCTATTTTTTTTCATTTAGGTGTTTTCTTTCTTTAGCTGATATGGAAATTTGCCTGTTTTATTTACTCTTTTTATAAAAATTCTCTTTGTTAGTATTTCATTAAATTAAATAATTTGTCAAAGATGCACCGAAAAATATCTAAAAAAAGTTTTATTTAATTTTAGATTGATAGGCTTCTATCAAGCCTATCAACCTCGGGAATTTCGTCTTTTAATTAATTTGATTGTTTTTATCAATTAATTAATTACTTAATATTTCTTAAATAAAATTGCCTATGGAACCCTTATCGATTTAAAATTACTATTGTAAAGATAATATTTAAAACAATTAAATATAATTTGTAATTTAATCAATATGTATATGATATAAATATTATATACAACATACACAGTTTTTATTATTATCTAATATATAGTGATGATTTCTTGGTAGCAGCATTAATTAAATTTTAAAAAATTAAATGATAATTTAAGTCTTTTGTTGTAAATAATAAATTTTTCATTAGTATTAAATTTATTATTCGCAGCAAAATGCTTAAATTATCATTTAATTGACATTGTATTTATTAAAAAGCTTGACTATGAAACATTTAATTGTTTAAAATTTAATTAATGCTGCTACCAAGAAATCATCACTTTATAATTTATAATAATAATAATAATAATAATAATAATAATAATAATAATAATAATAATAATAATAATAATAATAATAATAATAATAATAATAATAATAATAATATAAAATGATGATTTCTTGGTAGCAGCATTTATTATTTAAACCAATAAAATGATAATTTAAGCCTTTTGCTGCAAATAATGTATTTAATGAAAAAATTTTCGATTATAAGATAGTCCTTGTCAATTGAGATTGACAAGGACTATCTTATAGTCGAAAATCTTTTCATTAAATACATTTTTTGAGCAAAAGGCTTAAATTATCATTATGTTGGTTTAAATAATAATAATAATAATAATAATAATAATAATAATAATAATAATAATAATAATAATAATAATAATAATAATAATAATAATAATAATAATAATAATAATAATAATAATAATAATAATAATAATAATAATAATAATATATCAACCTAATAGAATTTGTAATATTAAATTACAATATTAGAGATTATCTTAAATTTCTAGTTAGAGATTTCTAAATAAAAATTCATCAAAATAAAGCTCATTCACAAGAAAACATATTAAATTTCCATTTTACAAAACCTGAATAAAAAATATTAAATCTAGCTAATTTGCTTTGTAAAAATAGTTCAAAAAGTTTGTTTTAATTAATGCTAAATAAACAAGTATAAAATAAAATGAGCCTAATTTTTAATTTATTAAATGTGTTATGTCTGTAATATCTGTGCAATTCAAGTATTTTCAAGTTGACGCTAAAGAAATCAATTAAATCGAATCTACCGACTGTTGAAAACAGAAGTAGTAGCTTATTAAATAGCGCTATTAATCAACGGTCACATTGTTAATATTGAATCATTTGGTGTCGTTCTAAATTGTGGATCAATTGTGTTGATCAATAAAAGTTTATATTATTTGTAATTGCTTATTGTTGTCAACTAAGGCACGCTTATGAGTCAGATAAATAATCGTAAATTTAACCTTTCCACAACCCCAACAAAATTAAATTATTTAACTTTATAATTTAACCATTCAATCCATTTCAAAAACAACAGCCCCCAATTTAACACTTAACTATTTAAAAACATTCAAACCACAAGTGTTTTACTATTAAAAACTTATTTTTCTCTAAATATTATTTTAAACATTTTCGAATGATAAATTATTTGTTTTCTATTAAAAAAATTATGTTAATGTATTTTCTAAGTATTTTTTAATTCTATATTTGTTTTTATAATATTTCATTAATTTTCATAATGTAAAATAAGTGCAACATAAAACCCTAATTTAATAAGAAATCATATGTTTAACTTTTGAAAAAGATCTTGCCTAAAATTTGTGTTAAATAAAAAATGGAAATATAATTCTGGTTCTAAATTATTTATCAAACTCAATAGTGAATTTTTTGAATAAAAAATATCAAATTTTTCTATTTTAGTTAGTCTTCAATTATGCAGTAAAATTTCTATGTATCAATTTGGGATCAAATATAAAAATGAAGAATGAAGAACCTCCATATCCAACTGAAAGTGATTAAAATTAATTTTTGTATGTTGTCATTAATTTATTTTCTTGAAGATAATTCTGTTAGATCTTCTATTGAAAAGAAAACTTCTCGAGAACTTCCAAAATATTTAAATTGTAATTTTCACGAAAGCAGTAAAAAGAAAAATCCTCCCACTGATTTATCTATAAAGCTCACAAATGAAGTTGAAGAAATTCCTGTTTCTTCTATACAAAACTGGATCAGATTTAATTCATTTTCGGAAGTTGAAAATGTTATTCAAAATGTAGACACTAACAAAGAGAAAAACAGCCCAAGCTTGGATTTCACAAACGACAATAGGTTTCTTCAAGTTCCATTATCTCCTAACCTTTTTCCTGATTATTTATCAAACAGCGACCTTTTTAAAACCTTGGAATCGTACTCACCTCTTCACAGTCCAATATTAAAGAAAAGCTTTCAGTTCATTGATGAAATTAAAAACAATGATAATAATAATAATAATATTTCAAATAACAGAGATTCAATATATTCATCGGTCCCTCTTCTTAAAGATGCAGTTGCATTGTCATTAAGTCAATTAGGAAATCTTAAAGCTTCACTTTCGCCTGCTCATAATCAAATAGTATCAATGTCTTCAAAAAATGATTTTAATTCTTATTCCGTCAAAAATACTCAAACTTCTGACAATGAATTTACTCTATTTGGAATGGATAGTGAACAACATAAAAAAATATGTAAAGACGTAAAAATCATAGTTAAATCTTTGAAATATATCCAAAAATTACAAGAAAACAAAGAAAATGTAGCAAGGATTTTTACTGAATGGCGCAGTGTTGGTCTAGTACTTGACCGTATATTTTTCTATTGTTATCTTTTTACAGTTATTTTTTCCATAATAATGTACTTTCCAAAAACGAATTTAGAAGAATAATAATTATCATTATATTTATATTTATTACTTAACACTTTTTATATGTTAACTAAATAATTACAATTAAAAGTATGAATAATTTTTTTTTTGAAATAGAAAATTAGAGTATCAATTCTTAATATATAATATTATAAAATTGCTAGTGAAAAAATAATTATTATTTGATTTTATTTCATTTATTGGGTATGTCTATCTTATTAAAACGTCAAATTTTAAAATCCATATAGACATGGCTATCTTAATTTTTTGGGGCCCTAACTATTATGACTTGGAATAATTCTTGAAAAAATTCTATAAAAAAATAATTCTTGTTAATTCTTTATTGTCTTGTAAAATTATAAACTTGTAAAATTCCCAGGGAAATACTCTTGGGAGAAAAAATTTTAAATACTGTCGGGAGAGAAAATACTTTTGGAAGAAATAATTCTAAATACTCTTGGTAAAATATTTTTACTAGGAAATTATCTAGAAATTCTCGAGTATAAAATGTATTTTTGTAAATCTTGTAATAAAAATATTTCAAAATCACAGAAAGCGAAATATGAAAAAACTAAAATTCATAAAATAAAAATTAGTGGCGATTCATCTGGATGTTATTTATCTGGAGGCTACCTATATCATAGTGGCCTACAACAAATAAGTTCTAAATTACCAGAATTTCAATGGGCAAAATATAAAGGGGAACATCATTTTCCGAAATTTCAATTTTTAGGACCTGTGACGCGTTTAGATCTTAGACTTGATGAAAATAATATTTCAAAACCTGGAGAAGAACCAATAAATCGTGTTGATGCAACATCTTTGAAAAATGATATTGCATATAGAAATGAAGATATTAGATAAGGACACAAGCTGATATTGATTTAAATTCAAGATTTTAATGAAATAAAAGACCCAACATTTGGAGAAAGATTTTCAAGACCAATTGCAAAAACAACAATGAAAGCAAAGAGAGCAGACCCATATTGTTCTAGGTGAAGGAAGTACAATACACGTAGATGGTAAAATCAATAATGATAATGAATCTAAGGTTCTAGCAAGTCAATTACACAAAGAATATAAAAATAATAAAAAAAATTTAAAAATTAAAGTTTTAACAAGATTGATATTTGGTCAGCAGATTTGATTGAAACAGTAATTTCGAAAAATAATGAAAATTATAAATATATCCTTACAATCATTGATTTGACAATTAAAGACGCATTTGAAAACTTGATTGAGTCGTCTAACTGGTTTCCTAATAAATTATATGTTGATAATGGTATCGAGTTTAATAACAAAACATTTAAAGATTTTTTACAAGAAAATGATACTGAAATTTATTCAACTTACAACCAACCAGATGAAAGATCACAAAGCCCATCACACAATCCAGTTATTGAATGATTCAACAGAACACTTGAAAGTTTAATGTATAAAAAATTTACAGAACGAGGAAATAGAATTTGGATTGATATTTTACCATATTTGATGAATTTTTATAATAATTAAGTTCATAGAATGATAAAAACAACTCCAACAGAAGCAAGTAACAATCCTGATTTAATCCAATAAATTACCCATTAAAATAATAATTCTTTACTGATTCATAGTCAATGTTTTTAATAAATACAATATCAATTGAAAAGAAATCAGTGGTGAAAATTAAAAATATATAATGCTAATAATGATATGATTGAAAAACAAAAATTTAATTTAGGAAATAGAGTTGGAATATTTAAATGAGAAAATAAATTGGAAAAAGGTAGCGACGTACAAATAGTCATTCGTGGACAAATGAAATAATTATCATCAAGAAAATATACAACAGAAAATCATATACATATAAACTACATGATTTGAATGATGAAAAAATATTAGGTAGATTTTATCAACGAGAATTACAAAAAAATTATTTTTAAATTTCTTCTGCAAAATTTACAGACTTTTCAGGTTTAGCATTTAATGCCCTAAGAAACTCAATTCTTGGATCCTGAAAGGCTTTCAGATCAAAATGTTTTTAATCAACAAGTCTTCAGTTAAACCAGAACCCTTAAACTTTTCCTTTTTTTATTTTTAAATTCAAATTCGTTTACCATTTTTTACAATTAAAAATGACAAAAGATGTTGATGATGAATTCATAAACAAAATAAAATCAATCGTTGAAAATGATAAATCAAAAACAATAAGTTATAATGGTAAAAAAGCATTAAAAAAATCAAATAATTTAATAAAAAATGTTTATATAAAAATTTATGTAATCTGATTGATGCAATTTAAATATTTATTAGCAATTTTCCGTTTTAACTTAAACGTGAATTGTACGCTTTCGTCCCCTTTATTAAAATTCTTTAATATTTTCAATATTCCTGATTAAAGACTTTAAACTTTTATCTCTCAGCATATAACTACGATCGTGTATTCGTCTTGTTACCGTGTATGGTCCTTCATACCTATTTTCGATCCTTGTTTCGTATTTCTCGTTTGATTAACATTTTGTCTCCCACTTCCAACTTCCTTGCAGTTGTTGTTTCGTGATTTAGAATTTTACTTTCAATGCAATATTTTTACTGTTGATTCTACTATCACTATACCATTTCGATCTATCAATTCTCCTACCAAAAACAATTTCCGCTGAACTTACTCCTGTTTTTTTTGGATTGTCAAGTATTCTATATCTGGGATAAGATCTGCCTAGTCTTTTGTATTTCTGTCTTTCAGCGATATATTAATAAAATCTCTTATTTTTCGGAATTGTCTTTCGATTATACCATTCGTATTATGATGATATGAGCTTGAATACATTTTTCGATCCCTGTATTCTTGCTTATATTCTTTATGTTATGTGGCCCAAATTTTAGAATCCAGTTGTTTAACAATATGTTCCCAATTGTCTATTCATTCTGCTTATTTATTTCTGTTAGGAAATGTAATTGCTGTAATGGTCGATTATTGCACAAATGTATTTTTTCCGGTTAAATGTTTCTTTCATTGGGCCACAGATGTCCATATATATTTACTCAAAAGGTTTGGTTGCTTCAAGTATTTTTGGTTTCTCTTTCATCTTTGTAGTTACAACTTTAACTTTTCGGCACGATTCGCAGTCTGATATTGTCATTTCTACCTCATTTATTAGATCTCATATCAAAATTGTTTTGTATGTATTTGATAACTTTATCAACTCCAGCATGACATAATAATAGATTTGTTTTGTTAATCATTTCTTTTATTTTTTTGTGTTACAAAATTCTTTGTGCATATTAAATTTATTTACATAAATCCACTAAGTAAAAATATGCATTAATGAAATCCGGGTAAGATTTTATTCCAACGTCTTTGTTTTACTATATGAGCCAAAGTCGGTAGAGCACAGTAATCAGGTTTCACCAACAACTTTATACAATAACGATAATATTCGTTCATAACTTCAAAATTGACTCCTTTATTCATTGCTATTCTACTACGAGTTTCATTTTTAGTAATGTGTTGAGGTGATATTTGTCTTTATGACTACGTAATACTGCACAATCTTTCTAACAAAACATAAACCTGGATATTCTTAGTTTAGATTTTACAAAACAATATTTATATGACATTTCAGTATTTTTCTCAAATTGCAATAATCACTATATTAAATAAGTATTTACTGTTTCCATGCGAAATATATATATTACATTATTCTCTTTATAAGTAAATTTTTGTTTTAAATAGCAAAAAATATTTTACACTTGATAAAGGCATAGAAAAATAATTTTTAATCTGTTGTCATAATGAAAATAAATGAAATATCATCATTTCTTTGTGTATTTGAAACAATTAGACATTTTCAAAAGTTCTTTAAAATTCATCGTTAATGCACTGATTAATTTTTTTAATTTATAAAATATCATATAACTAGTAAAATCAGAAAACAAACGGACAAACTAAAATACTTTGAAAGTAAGGCAGTGGTTTGCATTCATCATATTTATGTGAAAAGTAGACGAAAATGATAAAACTTTTGCATAAGTAAAATAAATTAAATTTAAGTAAAAGAATGATTTTCACAATAATTAATATTTAGTTAAATTTTTTACTGCTTCTTTTGATAAACGGATATTGTTGTTTATGTGAAATATTGATAATACATGGCAATATGAGCAAAGGTTCTCCGTCAATTTGGATTGCAGTTTCCTTTTTTATTACTATTTTTGCAGAATTACATTGACATATTCTATCTCCTTTACCGCCCATGTGTATAGTTGCCTATTAGAATTATAAATATTGCATAATATACATTTGAATAATAAATATCAAGATAATGGATATGTAGCATTTGATAAAAAATATATCCCATTCTCAATTAAATTCACTGAAATTTGGGGAAATATATATTTTGTTTTAGTTGAATTTGTCAGTAATTAAACAAATTACATTTAATTCATTAATAATTAAGTTTCACAAACAAAACCTACTTTATTCCATGTTTTTAAATGTGGAAGCCAATTTGAGGAAATTTAACCGTGATCTCGTAATGAAATTATATCAGTCATAGTTAAAAATGTATTCAATGAAACTTTTGATGGGGTAGACACCATTTTATCATCGTTGCACAATCTGGTTTCGATAACAACTTTGTTTCATTTCATTACTACTTTCTCATTTAATTCAATTTTTCACTGTTTTTTGAGTCGTATTGTTGTCTTTTTAACTTTACTCGTCTTTCTATATATACGACTTATCCCTTAATTATCTGGTTAAGCTGGTGCTGTCCAAATTGTGGCCATACAACATTGATTTTAACTTGCTTTAATGATTTATAGTCAAATAGACTGACGCACAACATAGTGGGATGTTTATTAAAATTTTGTGTAGATTAACTTCAGGAAGTATATATTTCGGTTGATCCATAAAGTTGAAATGTAAAGATAAGCACTTTTTCCTTTCATTATTTATTGCCGCCTAGCCAATAGGAGTAAGACAGGTAATTTTAGTATCGGAATATATAATTAATAATAGTTTCTTTTATTGCTTTGTGAAAATATGTATTTATATTACCTTCAATCTTAATATTATTAAATCCATGAACTGCATCTTTAAAAAGTGTGTGAAACAATAAATTGTTCGGTATCATAGCATCTGCATCACTCAAAGCTCTTTGTCTACAACCTTTAAAATTTAGAAAAATATATAGTCTGTGACCTACTTATTTATTTATTAAATCTTCATGACCTACTTATTTAATAACTATATATATATATAGACTGTCCTGGAGGGGATACAAGTTTTTATGAGGATGCGCGTATGTGACCTACACATAAATACTTTGAAAATATTCATGAAAATCATTGAAATTGAGTTTACATACATAAAAACTCAGAAAGAATTTGTTATAAAACCTTAATCATAAAAATTAAAAAATCTTGGTTGAGCTACACAAAAATATTAGGCAATAATGTTTTAGCTTAATATTTTTTCCTCGGCATAGGGGGAAGAGGGTAGTGTCCATAATGGGACACATCCTACTACTCATTTACTAACAATATCTTGAAGGTTCTCTACCTTTTCTACCTGAATAAATAAACTGACTTTCTTCTCTAAATTGATGTTTTTGGTAAATATTTCTTATTTGTTGTGGAAGTTATTCTGCACAATCAAATAATGCATTTTGTCTCCACCACCTCTTAGTAACCCGTGTTAGAACATTTGTCCGATTTCCTACCGACTTAACTAAATGCACAGAAATAGAAATGGTAGCACTGTCAATGAGCTTTATAATTCCCAATCGAGGTCTAAGTAGTTTCCAAAATTCCGTGAATTAAAAAGACTCGAATTGTTTTCAACTAACTTATCATCGTGGCTGAATTCAACTAAATTTACACCTTTAAGAATTATATTGAATTCTGCAGGGTTTATATGTGAATGGTCCTCATATTTCGAAGCGAGGCTGTCTTCCACTAAAATTACTACTAACGCCAGTTCTTGCATCTCACCAAAGCTTTCTCATATCAGAAGCAATGTCCTCAATGAAGTAATCGGTCACACTTGCGATTCTGACATTAGAATTTGGTATCTTTCTCAACACTTCAGCGAGCAATTACGGCCAAGACTTAGTTTTGTAAAGTGATACAGCATATTTTTATATAGAACTTTCTAGAATTTTAAAAAGTTTTTGCGAACACCCAAGTTGCAAATAATTATTCTTTAAATTCAATCGATATATGTTCCCCATTTGTCGACATCTTCTCAGACTTTCAGCACATTTGAATTACTGCCGAACCTTTTCAATATTTTTCTGCATCGTGGCTAAGAATAGCAGAATAATTCAACCACCTACATCGGCAGAAGTAAATTAGGCTCTTGTTATCCATTGTTCTACTATAGCCTTGTACTCACAATAGACTTAGAATATTTTCATTATTTACTCGTTCTTGTTTCATAGATGACATGTACTGAATCAAGGTTTTTCATTATCAATTGACACACCAGGACGAGATTTTCAGTATTAGACATTTAATAATAAAACTTGTCCCATATTTCGTGAAATCGCATCTAGTTCTCCATTACAATGAATTCTTCAACAATCCAGAGCCATAAAATATCTTGCTTCACCTTAACGCATAACTCATGAAAACGATCGTTTGTGAACATCCAGAATCAGCCAATCCAATGAATTGTTTTCCATCTATTTGGAGTTGTACAAACACTTACACCATCCAAGACATCAAGGATAAGCTACTGTCGCTCTATTTTCTTCTTAGGCGTTTTCCTACAAATTTTTCATACACTGTTTCGCAAAATGTCCATTAATTCCCCACGCACAGCGAATCTGTGAGGGACCATTTGTTTTTGTAACTGTCCTAGTTTATCACATTCGTTGAATAATCTACTTTCTTTCTATATTTAGGTTACTGATTGAAGGTCATGAAGTATTTCAATATAAAATACAAATGTTTTGTTATCCTTAAATAAAAGTTAAAGATTTCATAATTATTTATCGAGTAAATGAAGGCTAAACTCACTAATGAAGCGGCTGAAAGCCCGATTACTTCTAAAAAACAATCATTTGTAGATTGAGCAACAAACTCAGAGTTTTGAGTGTTTTTACCCCACGGATTTGTACCTGCACTATAACTTATAATGGAAAATTAAAATAAAGTAATTTGCAATTAATAAATTTACTTTGATATATTCAAGAACAAAATACAATGAGGTCGAAGCTCAGATAAACGAGCACCATAAGAAACACCATCGCACTAAAAATAAAAATTAATTTATAATTATTTCAAATTATCTACTGTTAAATAATAAATAAAAAAAATTATAAATAATTATGAAAAGTTTGCAAATGAAAATTAACGCAAATTTCTAATATTAAAATAATTTTTACTAAAAATTATTTATTGTCTATTTTATTCTTTCTATAATATTACTATATCCACATGTATAAATAAAAAAATATTTTCCTATAATCAGACAAAAAATATGATTAAACTGTATATATATATATATATATATATATATATATATATATATATATATATATATATATATATATATATATATATATATATATATATATATATATATATATATATATATATATATATATATATATATATATATATATATATATATATATATACATGCAGGGACGGCTCTACCATATAGGAGAATTTGGCGGCCGCCTAGGGCGCAAAAATATTTTTCTAAATTATTTCTCTAATATATAAAAAAAATATTTATTATGATATCTTTAATTTTTCTCTTTCACAATTGTCACTCCTATATTATTTTGTACTATTATTTATGTATTTTGAAACTGCATATAATATTATATATTGAAATGGACAAATTTTTTATTTCACTCAATAAAAAATTTATTATGAAATACCTACTAGTTGAATTAAGAAATTTAAATATTTAAAACATAATGTTTCAGTTGGCATTCTTTAACGTAGGACGCTTCATAAAAATTCGCCTAGAGCGCTAGGCTTGGACTTTGTTAATTTAATAATGGCAATGACAAATCCCAACGACATCAAACCTTATTGATTTGTTTGCTTTTAACCTGATTTGAGTTTCTCAAATGCTTCCGATTTACTAATTCAATACGCAAGTTGCTTCCAACTGTTTCCTAATTCTCAACACTTTATTTTACTTTCCTCATAAATTCAAATTTCTCACAAATATTTTTCTAACAAATTTTCTCTCTTTTTGTCACAAGTTTCTCTCGTCCCGAATTTTTTTCTCCTTCTGTTAATTTGTGTTCAGATTTTATACTTTTCCATCTGATGGCATTTATTGATAATTCATTCATTTCTTTCCCTTGTTCCATTGGCATTCCGTAATCTCTGACAGCTGTCGAAATATATGTATTTTTTAGAATTCCATTTCTCGGATTTCCCATGCCATTTCCCCTCTCTATTTCGAGTAGGTCATAGAGAGAACAAGATAATCAAAATTTTGTTTTGCTTTCTATTTCGCTTATTTTGTCCTTGTATTTATTAATTAGGAATGACCTTCGTTTATTTAATTGTCTGTTTTTATTGTATTTCTTCTGTTCCCTTCTCATTTTTCAACATCTCTCTTCCACTCTTGTTTAACTGAGTTCCAGAATAATGCCCAATCCATTCATCATCATTTCCCGTTAATCATTTTACGCCTTAAATGCTTATTTTTATTTTTTAATTTATGTATCGTCAAGACTAAACTAGTCCTGGTAAAAATGTTCTGGCAAAAATTACAAAGAAAGAAAACATTTTCACAATGGAAAACTTACAGATCTCAAAGAAAATATAATTCCGAAAAAACGTTATTTACTGCATCAAGTGCCATGTATGCAAAGCAATATACATTAAAAATATATTCATGAACTTTTACCAAAGAGTTAAAGAACATTTAGATTCTGCTGGAAAATCCTCGGTATACATACATGTCAACGAAGAAAAGAAAAAATATTTTAATTAAAATCTTCGCCAGTGACAACATCCAAAAAAACTCAGAAGTAATCCTCATAATAGATAAACACCCAATAATCAAAACTAAAGAGAAAATCAGCGATATCACCAGTGATCTATTATTACCGACTTCTTAAAATAATTTTAAATTTTGAAAATTTTTTAAAATATAAATTAAACTAAAGTGAGTAAAATATTAACAAATTTTTAAGATTGAAAATAAAAATAATATTATGTTTACATTTTAAATTATACATAAAAAAATATTTAAAAATTGTTTTAAAAATTAATATTTTATTAAAAGTGATAACTGTTTATAAAACATTTAAAATTAAAAAAATTTACAAAAGAAGAATTTTACATTTGACTTGATTTCAAGTGTAAATTCTTGAAAATTTTAGAAATTGACAAGGATTATTTTCCTTTATAATTTTTTTCAATATTACTACTAATAAAGACTTAAAATTGTTTAACATTTAATTAATGTTGCTACCAAGAAATCATTATTTTACTCTATTATTATTATTATTATTATTATTATTATTATTATTATTATTATTATTATTATTATTATTATTATTATTATTATTATTATTATTATTATTATTATTATTATTATTATTATTATTATTATTATTATTATTATTATTATTATTATAAATATTAATTTATAATATTATCTAATAACAGCAAAATTGCATTTCATAATTATTTTTAAAAATTATTTCTGTTTCAGAAATATTGATTAATGATATAATTAACATAGATCAATAAATTATTCGTAACTCAAAATTTTCATCATCAATTAGTTAGAAATTATAATAAAAAACCAACGATTGCGTGATCTATAAGAGAATAATGGAAGCAATTAATAAAAACAAAAATCAATGATATACACTATTGATGTTGTCGCAAATAATTAAAAATTAGAACTTTAAAAACAAAAAATGATTTCATTACTATAAATATATGTAAAAAAATAATTATTGAGTTTTTACTGGCGGTCTCAACATCGAGAAATTGCCATCATGATTTTATCATTCTAACGAAAAATGAAAACTGGAAGTTGTAATCATGATTTAGTAATCGAGTCCACATTAATTTCCTTTCAAATCAACCTGAATAAAATTTAATTACGCTCATTTATGGCTCATGTTCAATATTTGAAAAATAAATGAAAATAAAACAAAAATATATTGACTTTGGTTTCTACGTCACGCTTTTGATATTTATGTCTTTATTTTTTGATTTTATTGAGAGATTTATATCAAGATATTCAACAATATTGTTAACCATGTTAATTTATATATAATATTTAAATTACTTTTCAAAATTAAACTTAAATAAATTCATACTAGTAATATTAATAATAATAATTAACAGCAACAATATAAAAAGTAAGGAGGAGAGTGCTCACTAACTCATTCCTGGAGCGATAAGTAATTGGCTGTATAGAGATTGAGTCAGCCTACAAGATGATGCGTCATTTATTCCGAAGTAGTCATGTTAGAAATATCGATAACCAAGAAATTTTTCAAAGGTTTTCAAAGTTTTTAGTACTCTATTCGCCTCTTTAAATTTTATAATTTTCCAAAAATCGTATAAAAATTTATCTTTGTTCTTAAATACAAAGACATTTTCACATTTATTTTTGTACCCACTCTTTTCCTCCTGCGCGATACAAATTACTAATAAAATTATGAGATATTATTATTTATTATGTCGCAGTATTTTAGGACTATTTTACATTGCAGTATTTTAAAATAATATAATGAGTTTAGTATTTAAAATGTTTAATTATGTTCAAATATATGTGTGTATTCAAATATTTCAAGTATAAAGACTTTGTTTTAATTTTTTAAATTTAATAATCAAATTAAATTTTCATAATTTATCAGCAATTTATAAATTTTTTTAATTATTCTTATTGTCGTAATTTGATATGTACCAATTAATATCTTTTCAAATAGTGGAATACTAACTAATTGGCTACATTCAGAACTTTAAGTAAACTTGGGTCATTATTTCACCTCAAATTAAACTTTCATCATTATTATTCAATGTAATTTACTTAAAAATTACAATACATGATTAACAAAGACAGTACAATACAAATGCATTGCTTGATTTACTCACAACTCATTTTTCAACATTTAATTGCCACTGAAATTGATATTTTATAATATTATTTGGTAATACATATATTAATGGTACTATATAATGTTTACTCATATCCTTTTTTAGATTTCAAAATTAAATTTTGTAAATATATAAAGGTTTGATTTTATATTTTTTGAATTAGTTAACCATTTCAATTAAAGTTACAAAATTACTTATTCAACTATTTATCGTATATTACTAGACAAATTAGGTAAATCCTTTAAACATGAAGTTTCGTAAACTTGTTCGGATTCAACAAATCACTAATAAAACTATCGAGTTCCATAATATTTCTAAATGATGTTAATTGTACAGAAATTAATATGCACACTGTTTTATGGTAATGCAAGGATTTCAGACTTGGAAGAATATCAAGACTCTATTAATTTTTTCATGGGTAATGCGGATAAAATAGAAATAAAAATGCATGATAAATTGGAAAAAAGCAAGAATAGAGTTTCTAACGTGTTAAATTTGTCAAATTAACAAAGTATCCATTTTCTATTTAACTTGTAGATATATTATTATTTGTTCTTCTTGTTTTAAAAACATTAATTAGTTAATAATTTTGTATATGATCATTTTCTATAAATCTTATGTTGTATAAATAAATTAGTTTCATTATTTTTTACAAATTAATTGATTATCATAGCAGTGCTTTTGTCATTTGAATTTATTAAAGATTGTTACATTAAGATTTTAACTAATTATTATTGACTGATTTTTATAAAATTTTGCCGATTTTGAAGATAAATATTTTTAAACACTGTCTGATAGGATTTTCACTTTTTTCATAAAATATTAATACAATAACACATGTTTAACAAAGATTAATAGGTAAACCTTATGAAGGCTGACTTATCTGATTGAAACCCAATATATTAACATTTAGAAATTGACGGAAATCGACATAGTTGTACTTTACAATATCATTTATATAGCAAACAAATTACTACAAAATATATTATTTGAATTTCTATTCTTGTATTATTATCTTTCCATCTGCCTTTAATCAGGCATAACTCACTCAATATTTTTGACTAATCGCTCCAAGGATGGGTAAATATTTAGAGAGCCAGTGAGCATTGTTTTCTATATAATAATAATAATAATAATAATAATAATAATAATAATAATAATAATAATAATAATAATAATATAAACAGTACAAGCTTTGTGATACCCAGTGCAAATCCCAATAGTAGACTAGTTTCGAGCTGTTGGCTCTCATCAGTACTATGCAGGGGACGCAAAGATTTCTCTTCGCGCCAGGTAAGTATACTATATTGCTGATTCAACTCTATTGCATACTTTCCCCGGTACACTGGAAATCACATCGCTTGCAAGTTAGCTTGGTCACAGAAAAAATCTGTAAACATGGCGTATGAAAAATCATAATCACCTCTGCGGACTAAAAAATTAATAATAATAATAATTATTATTATTATTATTATTATTTGTATGAATGTATATGTTACAGTGAATTTGTATTACCAGTGAGAATATATTTTCACTAACGTTTCAGTGAATTCATATCCGAATACGTTTTCACCAGTGGAAATATATTTCTGCTGGTGAAAATATAACTTCACTAGCAAGTTTTAGTGAATGTGTATTCTACCCTAACCTATAATTGAATGTCAGTTTGTTTTTTTGTTTCATTTAAAACACGCATCTAAGTAGATTAAGATATGGAAATGGATTCATTTGTTCGCACATTGTGGGTATATAGTTATTCTAAAAAGGTATTAAATAAATGATGAACAATAAGTTGAATACAAATAATCTGTATAAATACTTTGAGAGTATAATAATGTATAGTATTAGACGAAGACAGATCGTCGGTAATCCGTGACGAAAGCAGCAAGGTCGTTGTTATTCAAAATAGAGAGGTTAGAGTCGATGATGGAGAAGTTAATTCGTGATGAGAAGTGAATTCAAATCTGGCTGTGCGAGGTATTCGACGAAGCGAATAAAATTGACAGTTGGTAGGGCGACACATCGACACTTAGGGCCAAATATTTCCACGCGGCTTGTCAATGAATACAAACTAACTAAATGTAACCAGTGAATTTGTATCTTCATTGTTAGATATACATTCACTGACCGGCTTAGCAAAAATATATTTTCACCAGTGAAAATATATTCTCACTGGTCATACAAATTCACTGTAACATATATAACGCTTTAATATTTTATTTACTTTGTATTATTTTCTAAATTTTAAATTAAACAAATCACTTTACAGTATTTCATTAAAATTATTACAATAAAAGTCCTTACTACATTTAAAAATTTAATTAAGTAATTCAATATACAATAATTTAATAAAAAAATGTAGTTATAAGTTGTCCGACAATGTCGTCAAACCACCAGTTATTCTCTCCCACTTTTCGTTTTCGATGAGCTTACCCTTACTATTAAATATTTTTATTAGGCATGGAAGCCAGAATTTATTATTAGGGAAATTAAAAATTCAAGTTATGAAATTAATTGGGTTAAATTAACAAAACTTTAGTTTACTCATATAAAAACACTACAAGTAATAATAAATAATTTAATGCATTTTAGTAGATCTGAAAATTATGGTTGAAAGTAAATATTGACTGAACTTGTAGAAAATCGTTCATCATGAAATTTTGAAATAGAAGTCAACACATTTAATATTTATTTTCGGAAAAGGTCAATAAATAGTCCCATTTTGCGTGAGTGACTCAAGACAATATTGAAAAAATTGTAATAGGATTTTTTTTTCATATCTACCGTAATTTATCAATCTTAGGCTTTTTCGATTTTCATTTATTTTGTAAAAATGATATTGTATTTGGCAGTCTCACAACTTATCATTTAAGTGAAATTGGAAAGGTATGTTTGTGATAATTCATAAATATTGTTTGGAAAGTAGAAAATGCTCAATTTTTGTTATAACAAGATGTTTTAAGATTTTATTTTCAATCAATTTAAAAATATTGATAAGCTGTAGCAGCCAACTTTTGTGTGTTTTGTAGTTATAAATAATGTTATCATATATTATCATATAATGTTCATTAAAAATGTTTAAAGAAAAAAAATATTTGCTATACCAAAATTAGACTTTCCCATTTTCAAAATAAACGGCTGATTACAAATAAAATTTAATTTTTTCGTTTCAAATAAATTATATATATTATAGTTTTTAAAAAATGAATTATAAATAATTATAGTTACTGTCATTGTTTGCTATAATGTTTATAATGTTTTTTGTTTGATTATTTTGTGAATAATTAAAATTACAAGTTCCTTGTATTTATTTAATTATTATTTTTTCAAATGGTGTATAGTATCAGGTACAATTACATAAAAAAGAAACATGTGACAGAATGTTTTCATTTTTTAATTAGTCTATTATTAATTTTTGTTTTTCTTGAGCTCTTTTAAGTGTCTAATTAAAAACACATTTTTTAGAAAAATCATTAATAGGTAATTATTTAGAAAACAATTCTAATAAAATATATTTAACAAAAAATTATAATAACCTTTGCTCTTTTTGAATTTTAGTAACAACATATTTTCTTATGGAAATATTATATTATTTTCCCTACAAAAAAAAGCGGTAAACTTGGAGCTAGTGCGATTATTTATAAAAATGGAAACGAAGAACCTATTTCTTATAAAGAAGTTTTTAAAATACCAAACAATCACATGAAAAAGGATGTACTGAAAATGTTGGTGAAAATAAAATCTTTTGATCTATAGTGTTTTCAAAGTGATGAAACATGAAATTAATTCATCTTTTTGTTTTAGTTACAAGGCCTATATTATTACAAGAAGAAAATGTGATAATATTGGTGACTTAAAAGTTTGTTTGGATAATACGGATAAATGATTTTATGATATTATATTAACTTCTTAATAAAGAACATTTTAATTTATAAATTTAACCGTAACCTAGAGGACGTGCTCATTTTTAACTTTCCACAAATATATAACATCACAATTTCATTCTCTAAATTTGAATAATTTAGCCAGAATGGAGAATAGGTAAGAAATCTTTGGAGTGAGACTAGAATACTTTTTAATGTAAAGATGTTGAAAGTTTTTATGTAAAAATAAAAATTACTAATGAATTATGTGACAAAATCTTCAAAAATCATTTTCGTAGACTGAAATTTAAAAAAGTTGGTATGATAAAGAGATTATGTTAATAGTCACAATTCAAAGTAGTCAAAGTAAAATAATTTTAATAGAGGAGTATTTCATGAATTCATAAATCATTAGAGTGAACATAATGCGGTTTGTGAAACAAATACAAATCTTTCCTTGAAATGCAATATGCCTTTATCCTTTACATTTCATATACATGGGGTACGAAAAACCACCAAAACTGTTGTGATCTATCCTAGGTGGTTTGGAATAGATAAAACACGATTTAACACTAACAAAAAATATACTCGAAATTCTTGAACGACATTGAATTCATTTATATTTCCACAATTTTGGGTGATTTCTTTTTTGTTTGACATATTGTTTACCTTTGGGTATTAAAAACATTCAAATAAATTTTAATTTTGAGTCAAATTAAAATATTTATTTTTCACCAGTTTTTTAAACTTGATAAAAAGGCAGTGCAGTTATTTGTGTTACATGAGAAAACAAAAACCTTTTCTTAATTAAAATTCAATTCTTCATTTATGTATAGCAATCAAAAACATTAACAAACGGAAAGTATGCTCAAAGAAAAAGTGCAATGTAAGATATTCGTAACTTGTGTAAATTTTAAAGGCACAATTTGTCTTCTACAAATTTGTATAAAATGTCTAAAACAACTTCAAAAGCTGGAGTAAAGATCATAATCTAAGAAAGAGAAACCAAAAACGACTCTATTGTAGGTTCTTAATAATATATTATAGGTTATAATATTATTCATGTTATATTTATATTCTATTTATACTCTTAAAAAGTGTTATATAAAATACGTGTGTGAGTAAGGAAATTCGTTGAACTCGACAGTCGCCAGTAAAATTAGTCATCTGTGGACAGCCAATGTGTTTGAAATTTTTGGTATGCGTGTTTATGTATTTTACAAAAATAATATATTAATAAAATATTCTAATAATAACAGAAAAAAATGCTAAAAAAATATTTAATACTTTTATTTTGAACACGATAAAAAATTAATTAACCATTCAATTGAAACCTTAATCCAGATAAATTCACTGCTCATTTAATATTTGTTCATTTAGCAACTTTCAATTTATTATGTTTCTTATCTGATCAATTTTTCTGCAACTTACTATATAGTTATTCAATTTATTTCATATTAATAATAATAATAATCTAATTATAATAAAAAAATAAAAATGATAATAATTAATAATAACATCAGAGACTCATTCGAGAAAGTGATAAAGTATTTAATACTAACGCCGTCTTTAATTATATCCGTGATTCTTAATCTGGGGAGCGAGAGAGATTTCTTAAATATTTTATTGAAACTATATGTAAATTTAATTGTATTTTTTTAATAAAAATAATTACACGAAAACTGAAATCTTTGTTGAGTTTCTAAGTATCTAATATCCTTAAATTTATTTAAAAAACTAGGGGCTCCGCCCCTGTTCGCTTCGCTTCACCAACCCCTTAGAATGCTGGAAATAATAGCGGGAAAATGATAATCATATCACGTTTGAAGAAGGGAACTTTTTTTTAAAACTTAACAAAATACCTTCAATTATTTGAAATGATGATGTGATGTACACTTTTTTTATTTGTATTTTATGGTAATCATTATTATTATTATTATTATTATTATTATTATTATTATTATTATTATTATTATTATTATTATTATTATTATTATTATTATTATTATTATTATTATTATTATTATTATTATTATTATTATTATTATTATTATTATTATTATTATTATTATTATTATTATTATTATTATTATTATTATTATTATTATTATTATTATTATTATTATTATTATTATTATTATTATTATTATTATTATTATTATTATTATTATTATTTTTAAATTTTTAAAATCAATTTTCTATAGTATTAAAGATACTATAGAAAATTGGGATCAACCTTTTAATTTAACCCCCGAAAATAAATAAAAAGTAATATTTATTTATTAGTATTAATTAAAATAATAGGATCATCCTTTTAATTCAACCCCCAAGGGTTAAATTAAAAGGATGATCCGAAAATTGCTAAGGAATAATATAAAAAT
The DNA here is from genome assembly GCA_959609185.1 of Schmidtea polychroa. Lineage (NCBI taxonomy): Eukaryota > Metazoa > Platyhelminthes > Tricladida > Dugesiidae > Schmidtea > Schmidtea polychroa. The sequence continues at coordinate 74,948 of CAUHTR010000905.1, read as the reverse complement.
TATTAAAAAATTTGTGAATATAAATACAAGCAAAATTGGTGGAAGAATTAGTTTTTCGTGCATGGTCTTTATCATCCACGTTTATCGATTCAGTGGAAAGTGTTGATTCTCTGGTTGTGTTGCTTCCTAAAAATGGATCTTCTAAATATATTTTTGAGCTCATGACAAAAGAGATCGTTGATAAATGGATGTTAAATACTCATAATACTTGCACATTTCGAAGGTGAACTAATACGATCTAAGTACACTGATCAAAAATAGGTTTTGGTATTATCTTATTTAAGGCCTTCAGAAAAATTCAGAAAAAATTTAAATTGAACTTGATTTTTTTACATTAATTTAAAAAACTTGTATGAGAATAATAAAAATTTTGAGCGTTTTTTTAAAAAAAATTAATAATTTTAATTATTTAAAAAAATGTTCTTATTTTCCAAAAATGTATAATTTTAATTTTTCATTTATATAAAAATTTATTTCAAGTTTAATTTACCTCTAAGGATATAGTATCCGCTAAATTCTTATATTCTCTTTTGATAACATCCCTTCCTCCGATCTAAATATATAGAAAATATTAAGTTGACTATATTAATTTTATTTATAGCTTAACATATTTATAGTTTTTTTTTAATTTTTAGACCAATGTTTTTATTTGTTTCACAAAAATTTCCGTCATTGCTTTTTATAAGTGTTCCATACACTTGAAAAGAGTGCCTAAATTAAAGTTATACAAATAAAAATATTGATATAATCTTCATTTGTATAATGAATGAATACAAGCGGGGCCGTGCCTGGCCAGCGTTCATTGCTATCGAAGCATGTAGATGGTTAAATTAAAAGGTGGCCTAATTAAAATGGGCAATAGCATCATATTCCTTTTTTGGGTCAATTTAACAATAAAAAACCAAACTTCACTATTTAATGTTTTTATAATTATATAAAAAGTATGGTCAATAAAAAAAGTTCACAATTTGAATAAATGTCAATATTTCTCTTATATTAATTTAACTGTATCCCTATTTATATTGTTAAACATTTTATTAAAAGTAATGAAGCTAAGAAAATGTTAGATTCATTAACAAAGTTTTTGGAAAAATCATCAGAAATGAGAAATACTTGCCGTAATCAGTCAAATTCAACTAGTAAATTTATTTCCGATAAAAATGAAAATGAATTATCTGCTGCAAATGCTAATGACAATATTAATAGTAATGAGGAAATAGAATATATTACAAATACTGAGTGCAATTTCAGTGAAATTGATGAAGCATATGCTATGTGCATGTAATTAAATGATCAAGCTTGCTTTAACACTTACTAATAAAATGCTGGATATTTTAATCGAAAAAGGACCAATTCATAATATACAAACTATATATCCAAATAATGAATTGCGACGATAATTTTCATCGATTTGTTTCTATATAAATTTGCCAAATAGTAAAAAAGAAATCGTCAAAAAATGAAGCCATATTTTGTTTCTATTGCAAATTATTTGGCAAACAAGAAATAAAATTAGTTAGTTAAGGCTTCAGCGATTGACTACACACACCTGAAAACCTATCTGGTCACGATTGGAAAATTTTGGAATAAAATTTAAGAACAAAATCTACAATTGATAAGAATATACTTCGATATTATGACGCCAAGATAAAACGATGGTATCAAATTATTGTACGTTTGATATTAGTGATACAATTTCTGGCAGGACAGGGCTGAGCTTTTAGAAGTTTTAGAGGTTAGCTTTAGAGGCAGATTGTACGAAAAAAAAATGGAAATTTTCTATAATCATTTGAAATGATAGGAAAATTTGATGGCATAGTGGCAGATTACATAAATCACTTAAAAGAATCACATGCCGCATTACCTGGGGAATCGTTTCCAAAATGAAATAATCACTATCCTTGCTACCCAAATTAAAAAAATATATTTTAACATCAGTAAAAGAAGCAAAGATGATGGACATGTTGAGCAAATTACAATGATTTTCAGATACATACATATTCAAAATGATGAAGTTGAAGTAATAGAAAATTTTATTGGGTTTCCCCAAGACCATAGAAGTACTGGAGAATATTTATATGACTTCTTAATTTAAAAATTAAACTATCTCGAACTATCTTGAATATTAACTATATGATGGGCCAGGGATATAATAATGGATCCAATGTGTCCGGAAAACATATTGGATTGTAAAAACGAATTTTGGACAGTTATCCACGAGTTTGGTTTATGCTATGCAATACACATACTAAATTTGGCTATTAATGAATCGGGTAAAATTTCGTTTTTAACGGTTGATTTTTTTAATAGTGCTTGGGAGATGCAAACATTTGATGAAGTCTTTAAATCTTTAAAGTTATCAAAGTGCGACTAATATTATTATTTTTCCAAATAATTTATGTAATATTGTATTCAAAGACTAAATGAGTACACTTTTTAAAGTAATACTAAAATTAAATTCTGCGGTTTCCTAATATTATTGTTGATGTTAGCACAAAAATTAAAAAATTATATGTAAAAGGGAAGCATAACAAATAAAGGTAAACTCAATAAAAGTACAAAAGAAATTAAAATTTACTAAAAATCGGGTATCGGATATGGTTGAACGACAAATTGATAGACGAGTTCAGAAATTATAATGAAAATTTAATAAGGTGTTCACAGAGAAAGTTCATGCATAAAAACAAATTAATTAATCGGTAATGGAAAACTCGAGCCAATGGGAAGGCCGAGTCGATGGAAAACCCGATGCGCAGTGAGACCGAGTAGTGAGATAAAAGGAGGAATATTTTGAGCCCTAATCAAAGGTAAACAAATTAGAATATACAAAAAACCCAAAATATTGATTTAGGATTCCCGGAGAAATAATTAAGCGCAATTTTCTAGATAACTGACCTCTCATTAACAGTATAAAAAGAGAGCTCAGAAGTGAACAAGCCGCCATTTGGTCGAAGAGAAAAAGAAAGAAGAGAAGCAGAAATCTGGCGATCAGTGATCGAGTGGAAAATTATCTGGAGAGAAAGGTATAAATAGTGACAAATTGTTTTTTGTGATAAATATTAAATAAAAATTATTCTTTGTTGGTTTTGAGTTATTTGGCTGAATAAGAACACGAGGAGTCAGAGAGAGAACCGGCTTTCAAATAAAAACCCAACAATATTTAAATACAACAAATCGCTTTTAACAAGAATCATTTTCAGTATTTGATTGCTTTCTTCTGGATCTATCTCAGATTTCACAAAATTCTGCTTTATTATTCTTCTTCCAAGTTAGATTATTAGTTTTTGTTAGTGCACTGATATATGAAGTATTGACAGAAATTCCAATTTCTTGTTTTTGAGCTTGAAAATCATTTTATCTGCCTTCCATTTCTTATGATTATTTTCCTTTTATAATATTAATCACTGTATATAAACCTCTGTATATCTGTATATCTGTTTTTAATGTTTTAATGTATTTAACGATGCTTTCGCTCCCATTGCAACAAATAACAAAGATTCGACTAAACTTACGGAAAAATACTTCTATCTCTTGGCATTTCAAATACTCTTTCGATGAATCCGTTTCCCTAGTGATAGTAAAGACAAGCAAAGTTCTGACAAATTCTCAAAAAATGGAAAAATCCATTCATGAAATCATTTTTAAATTTAAATTTTAAATTTTAAATTTTAAATTTTTTTCATTGTACATCACGAATATATATCATTGAACAAAAGTGTTCCCCAGCAATTCCTTTTATTGCCCGAGCATTTTTTCATTCAGAACTCGGTAAACAATTATCCACAAGTCTTAATATCTTTATCAATATTATTCTAGTGAAATAATCTTTTAACAAGTTTTTTTGTTTTTTCAATTCTTGGGTGCCCAAAATTATTATGATAAAGCTCTAATATTCTTACAATCTTCTTTTATTCTTACATAATCTTTACAATTTACAAATTTGACACTTTTTTCGTCATCTTTATGTTAAAACGCTTTAAAAGTGTCTCATAATATATCTTACATTGTTCGCAATTTGGTCTAAAAAGAAAATCTACATTCTATTGCAATTCCTCAGATCCATGCTCAATTAAAATCGTAAATCTTTAATTATGTGATCTATGTAAAATATGAGATGTACTCAAATTTTTCCAACTCCTTAACCAAGTAGGCACTTTGTGGTCAATCCTTATTGTAAGTTTTATCCCCTGCAAATAATGCTTAAATTACTTAACAAATATGTAATCAGCTAGAAATGAGTGTAAACCTGAAAAGCATTGAGGTTTGTAGTAGATTGCTGTAAATAATTGCAAACAATATTCTAATTAGGTTCTGTATTTTTTATTTATTATCGTTCCCGTAGCGTCCGGGAAAGGAAATTTCAAAAAACTAAATAGCGACAATTTACTATAGTAAATAATCGCTATAGTAAATTAAAATAAAATTAAAATCGAAAAAAAATCGAAGGAAAAATTATGACAATGATAAAAAAACAAAATTGGTCAAAGAAGTAAAACTAAATATTTTCCATTCTCCTGAATTCAAAGAAGCAAAACTAAATGTTTTCCATTCTCCTGAACTTTAAAACAATAGAAAATCAAACCACTGGAAAGAAGAAAATCAGAAGCTAAAAGAAAATAAAATTTCCCTTTTCTAGTAGATTCCTGACCCATTCGATAAATACTATTCTAATCCAATCTATATCAAAAAGATACTAAAATCAAATATATCCTATTCGTATATAATAGGGCCGAGGAAAAGAAAATTCGAAAGCCGAAAATCTTATACAATCCGGTCCCAATTTTTCGGTCCCCCTAATTTTTCGTTTTCAAATTCATGTCAATTATTTGTCGAAAAGTAACTAGTCCTGATGGCATTTCGAATAAATTCTGTTGAATTCAAACTGTCTTCTTCTAGTTATAAAACCAGCCTTCTCTTTATCACCTACTTCTAGCTCAACATTATAATAACGATTTCAAGGACTTTTACTTTTTTAATAAATCTTAAATAATTTGATTAACCTTTTCTTCTAGACCCATACAGACTCTTTAAGAAATCTGTTAGGTAATCATGGTTTGTTTTAACTTGATGTTTTATAAACTGAAAAACTCAATATCGGTGAAAACTCTTGAACAATCTTGAATAGAATTTACGAAGCTTAATCAAAGTGGAAATATCTCTATTAATTTGTTCAATAATACTATATATGATCCAGTTTTCGAGAACATTCGATTGAAACATATCCATTTAAAATTTTTATACTTTTTAATCTAGAACCTTTAAACTTTTGTCCATTGTCTACCAAACTGTTTAGTCTGAATAGAAATGTTTCTTTTCTATCTGGTGCAGTTAGCGCATTTTCAACGAATATGTTCAATTCTGTCAACTTATCTTTATGTTCAACAAAACGTCCTAAAGTTATTGTAATCAGTTGATCCCCGGTCAAATTATTCTTTATCACTATTTAAATTTACTGTTTCATCTAAAATAACTCACACGGAATCATACTAAGTATTTTCACTTTTCACATCACAATTAATCTATTTATCACTTCTTAGTTTTCCTTCATGTTACATTTTATTTTAAAAAGTAATCGGTATATGTTTATTATCAATAAAATTACAATTTTTTTCTGGCACGTTGACTGCTCATTGCTCATTACACTATCATTTTGCTATTGTTGAATTTTCACATTTCAAGTTTACCTAAACTTTATCTAATGGGGGCCGTGTCAAAGATACTCGCAGGCCACAGGTTGAATAAGCTTACATTTTCTATTTAACAAAAAAACACTATAAATTATGAGAAATCTATTGAAACAAAAAATAATATTCACAACTAATATTTTAATTTTAAAATTTCAAATTATTATCATTGAAAACATTTTTAAATATATTGAAAAAATATTTATTTTCAAGCTAATCAGAAATTAATTTTAATAAAATCAACAAATACAATTTTAAAATAAAATAAACAGTATATGTTTGTGATTTTCCATGTTTTTAATTTTTGAAGAAATATCATTAAAATTTAAATGGAATTAAAGATAATCTGAATGAACAATATAATTTTTATTAAATTTAATTTAGATGATTAAAACAAAATATAAATATTTTATCAGTAAGATATCAATAAACATAAATTATTCTGATATACATTAATAAAATAATCCAACTCACTTCTGCATAGCATAATTTGTTTTTAAATCTTGAATTGAACCGATGTGGATATTTTTCTAAACGAATTAATAATAAGTAGCTTATGTTATAATAATTTTAGAAATTAAATATTCATTTAAATCGGGTATACACATTTTCCTTGAATTTATTTACAAGGTGTGAACACATTTAAGGAATATATATTTTTCATTTAGAAATTAAATATTTATTTAAATGAGTATATACATTTTCCTCAAATTTATTTACATGGTGTGAATACATTTAAGGAATATTTTATTCTGATTTATTTATGATAAAATAAATCAAGAAGATCAATGTAATTATAATGTATTCTAGATGTATTTTTTTAATTATAAATATATGTGGTTAAAGACACTAACCTTGATATAGTGACAACCTGTTTACGCAAAGTGTTAGTGAAGTCTTTGAATTTACATGTAAGGGATGAAAAGATGAATGACTTTTAAATTTAGCCCAATAATCCAATAATTTTCAATAATTTTCATATAATTAAAAAAGAAAAATATTATATGTTCTAAAACTTCAAATATTTATAATGAAAATTGATAAATATATTATTCAGCAAATCCATAAACGAGAAATCCAAGCAATTTAATGTTTCAATTATTCTTAATCTTAACAAAATCTATTTTTCACCTCTATTTTGATGAAATTCTAATGCCGTTGCTGCATCTGACCCCAGGGAGAAGTAATTATTAAACTTTTCTACTGGCAAATTTGGAGTAATTGCACATGATATTGGAAACGAGGACGAAAATTTTTCAGTGGAAATATTGGTTACAAATATTTTCCAACTAAAATATAAAATCAATTATTTTAAACAAATAAATACACATTTTCAAATGAGAATTTAAATAATTTAATATCACATACATGTCCACATTAATAATGGTTCCATATTCAATGTCACTTATCAATCTTGTCAAAGATTCATTAGAGTTGTAGCTCTACAAAAGATTCATAATAATAATGTTATTAAATATAACAAAAAACATAATAATAAAAATATTAGTAATTATTATTGTTATTATTTTTAATATTAATGATAATAGTAACAATAATAATAGTAATATATTATAAATAAATAAATAATGTTATCAATGTTGCTAATAATTAAATAATAGTTTTATTATTATTATTATTATTATTATTATTATTATTATTATTATTATTATTATTATTATTATTATTATTATTATTATTATTATTATTATTATTATTATTATTATTATTATTATTATTATTATTATTATTATTATTATTATAAATCATTTTTCTTTGGTGTCTAAATAATTATAATATATAAAATATTTAATTACCGATCCCCAATTAAGTTCTCTTGATAAATCATTTCCGGTGCCCAAAGGAATAATGGCTATCGGAGGTAAATCATCAAAAAATGACATTTCTATTGATTTTAATATCCAATTGATTGTGCCGTCCCCCCCTCCAACAAGTATTCTCAAATTTTTGATTGATTGATAAAATCGAAATCTAAATTAAGAAAACTATTTCAACTCTTTTACCAATTTAAATTTTTATTTAATCGTTAATTTTCAAACCAGAATTAATCTATGTATTCTATATCATTGAGTATTAGCCAAGAAATTAATTCAAGAGAACATAAACATATAAAGGACAGAAAGATTGATGTTGATGCCATTATACGTCTTACATAAATGTGAAACGGTTCCATGTTCAATAAATTATTACAATTCAAAGGTTTTGAGTAAATATTTTTGTTAGTTTTGAAATAAAAGGTGCCACATAATGATAATATTTAATCAACGTAATTTTTGTTTATTTCATCGATAATGCACATGTAATATTAATTTAAATAATTAAAAAAGCTTAATAAAATTAAATAAAATAAAATTTGCATGTTTCAGGCACTAATTCTCCTATATAGTTATATTTCACCCGTAAAAATAATAATTCAAATTGATGAGAGATAATTCATAAAAGAATAAAATTTTATCAAAATTAAGCTTAACATTAAAATTTATATTTTAAAATTTAATATATCAAAAAATATATCTAATTTGAATTTATAAACTTTATATACAACAGTTTTGTCAATAAAAGCAAAAAAGTTGTTTTACCTTCAGTAATTTTACAAAAAGCTATTAATTAACTTACATTTGTTCTGGTGAAACTAAACTGATATCAAAAACTTGTCTGGGGTTAAGAATCCACTGTAATTCATTTAAAACTTCTATGCCTTCTTTCCCTCCCGATTTTGGATTAATCAAGGCCAATATTGGCTGACATGAAGTATACAGAATCTTTCCTGTATATGAATCCAAAGGATTGTTTATGACAAAATATTCGAACGGATTAGATTTCTTTTTATCTATTTCACGAATTTCCTGTATTAATAAAAGTATAATTATTTCCATGTTTTCAAAACAAAATTGTTAAATCTATTTGACGTAAATAAAAATTGATTTTTGTAAACAATTGCAGGTAAATATTCAACCCTTTATTTATATCGCATCAACAAAATAAATTTTATCATATCATCCAAACATTTAGAGCATTGGAACAATTTCTTTTTAAAAGTATACAAATGTTATCACTTAACATGGAAAATGTAATAAAAATGTGGTTTCCGAAAACATTAATCAAATATCTTTTCATCTAGACCAGCGCTGTCCAACTGGCGGCCCATCTCATAATTTTCTGTGGCCCATTCACAAAATAAAAATAATCATATTCTGTGGCCTATTAACAAAATAAAAATATCTGTATAATGGGATTTTTTTTTTAAATTTTTGTCAATTTTAAATATGACCAGCATTATATCAGTAATATTATTTGTCTTATTTTTCTTTCTAATCTAGTTTTTGTCATGAAACTTTACTGATCTATATTTAAAACATGAAAGATTATGTACCCATGTTGGACAAATTGGTTGGAGATTTTGATGCCAGATTTTCTGATTTTGATGCAATTAAACCAGAACTAAAATTATTTAATAATCCGACTACCATCGACGTTGAAGAAACCGATATTAAATATCAAATGGAATTATGTGAATTGCAAGCTGACGAATTTTTTAAATCAAGGCTGGAGACAGGGGTAAATTTATTCAAAATGTTTCCAAACGACAAATATCCAAAATTGCGCGATTTGGGCTTAAAATTAATTTCTATGTTTGGTAGTACATATATTTGTGAACGAGCATTTTCTGACATGAAATATATCAAATCTAAATATAGAAATTCAATGACCGACAAAACACTAGAAGAAATTTTAAGAACTTCTTCAACTAAAATTGATATAAATATCGAAGTTCTTGTAGCTGCCCATATAAATAAGCAGTTTTCACATTAATAAATATTATGTTAATATTTTTTTTCTTTTTTTTCTTGAACTATGAACTAATAAAATACTAAAAAAATTATAAATGACTTTTAATTAAAATTTATAGTATATGGCCCGCCAAACCTACAGAAAGATAAAATTGGCACACATGTACAGAAAAGTTGGACAGCGCTGATTTATAGTATATGGCCCGCCAAACCTACAAAAAGATAAAATTGGCACACATGTACAGAAAAGTTGGACAGCGCTGATCTAGACTGATTTTAATACGATATAGTTATTATAAAATTGGATAATGAAATAAAAGTCACTGAGACCTTGCGACAACAGTTAAAACATTTTAATTATACATCAATGTCAAATTGAATTGGCTATACACCCGTTGGCGCGGAATAAAAACTTCTATAATACAGGTTGGTGTGCAAATCTATAAATGACTCATAATATTTTTGGAATTTGTACAATTTTATTCTTGGTTATATATATATAGTTGCAGTGCCACATACATTGGAATGACTATCCGCCACTATTGATTATTATTGACTGAAGTAATTGATTAATATCAGTGAACACAATTTTTGTGAAAAATTTATTAAGATTTTGTTAAATTTTGATTTTTATAACTTTTGAAATTTTTTTAAATTTGAAAAATTTGAATTTGGAAAATATATCATGTGATATATTTTGTGGTTGGTTTTTAAAAGGTAAATAGCCGAATTTTAAAATAGTGTGCACTTTTTTTGGATTTCTGATATGACACAAATGTATATGTCTAAATGCCTCGAATAATATAATATCAGGACAGAATTACACCCGATAAAATTACATATGGAAGAAGTTAAACGAAGAAGAAATGACACGTGTGAAATTTACACAGGGCATTTTACCTTATTTCAGATACTCTTGTATATAATCTTTCTCATCAAACGTCGATTTTTGTGTTGACTAGAGATAAAGGTGATTTGTTATGTTAGATACGTTTCTTAATACGTTTGATTTTTTTACAAGCTTTTTTAGAAACATTTGAAATAATAGAAGTTTTAACAATTACTTTTTTTAATTCCATGATTAGTTTAGTTAATTGTTTTCGACTTTGTTTATAATTGGAATACCATTTACACTAAAAACATCAGTTCTAATACGTAAATCAACTGGATATTGCTATATAAAGTCACATAATATATATCCACAGGGAAACTTTCTTGCATCTTGGAATGATTCTATTAAAAACTTTCTATTATTAGGATATATTTGTCTTGCAAGAAAATCAATGATTGTTTGATCTCGTGGAATATTTGAAAATAATCAAATATTGAACATTTAAATTACGTGTTGTTTGACTTCCGCCTTAACCCTTTCGCCCCTATTGGGACAATACGTCCCAGAAACTTTCATCATGATCCTACTGGGATATTTTCAAAGCAATTTGCGGTGTTAAAGTTTATTATTATCCCAGGACTTTCTAGGATATTCAGAAGCGACACGATTACAAAAATGAGAATATTTCATATTTAGGTCAATATTAACAAGTTCCAATATATAAATTTAGCATAGTGTCATTAGCGGAAAGTCGGTGCGAAAGGGTTAATGAAAAAGGTTTGTGTTATGAAAATAACTAACTCCACAATGTCTACTGATTTTTGTAAATAAATTATTAAAATCCTTTTCTTTATTTGGTTCCTGATACTAATCATCGATAATAATAAAAGCTTCTTAACGTAATCTAGATGACCAATTTTATACGAATCCTTTAATTATTGTCATTTTAAATTTACAGAAACTGTTTTTAGTCAATTCATGCTCTTTATCTGCATATCTATGCCAATAAAGTTTATGGCATTTTGATTTAAACATGTTTCATTGCAATAAATTATATACGAATAAAGTTTTCCCACTATCACTAGGTCCTATAATTTATTATATTGCATCATTTCTTAATTTTATTTTAATTAAATTATTTTATTTATTTTGTTTATAATTAGAATATATTCGAAAATGATAAGAAACATCAATTATAAAGAAAGATGTTTAGTAGATGGAATGAAGTTCACGACCGCCAAACGCCAACATTTCGTGTACAGAAGCGGAAAATATACAATTTGATTATTTAAGAGCGGGAAATGTATGATAATGGGATGCAAGAAACCAATACAGTAAGGTGATTTCAAGTATCAGATTCAAGACTTACAAACCCAATCAATTACAGTAACCTTAGAAATTCATACTTCTATTGATTTGAATATCTTGTCGATAAAACCAATTGCTACTATAAACCATAGATATTTCCAACTTGCGACTCCTCAAGTACGACCCTCTATGTGTCAATTTGTTTACAGGTGGCAAAGTAGTAATATTAGGAATTAACAATTTAGATTATTACAATCAAGTTCAAGAAATTCATAATTTTATAAAATCGATGATTTTAAGTCCAACAACTGACAAAGAAATTCTCGACATTTTATTAAGTTAACTAATTAATTGCGTTTGAATCATTTAATTATTGACAAAAGCAAAAATTCAAGATTATTGATGGGCAAGAAGCACATATCTTCTAAACTATACTATGGAAGATAAAAGAGCTCATCCCAAATATGAAGAACCAACTTTAATATTGCTCTCCAGAACTTCTGGCTTACAGGATAAATCAGTTAACGGGAATCAACACAGAGGAAATTATTCGTATACATTACGAATCTGTTCAAGTACCTAGATTTAAATGTCTATACTCTAGAGCAGCGTTTCCCAAAGTGGGTTCCGTGAACTGATAGCAGGGGTTCCGCAAACTTTTTGTAAAAAAGACATTATAAGAAAAAAGATTTATAAATAAAGATTAATAAATAATTCTCAATTTTATCGTAATCGATTGAATTGATTGGCAGATATGCGCATCCAATTATCAACAATAAAACCAGATATAACAAGGATTTGCAAAGAAAAAAACAACAACACTGTTGACACTAATAACATTCATAAGTTTAAATTTTTTATATTATTAATCAACAATCGAATGAATTTATTTTATTTTTTGTATGATTGTTATTTTTTTTAATAAATACTATAATTTTCTGTGATACTATAGCTCATATTAATATTCCCGATATTAAAATTCTAAAATATTTGTAAATAGGGTTCCGTCAAAAATTTGAAATCAAAAAGGGTACCGCAGTGAAAAAACATTGGGAAACGCTGCTCCAGAGGATTGTGTGGTTTGTGTAGATCCATCAAAGTTAACTTGTTCTTTTAGATGTAGATGCTATCAAGAATATAAGAAGAAATAAATAGTACATATTCTACTACATGTATTAAGAATAGATTATCTTTGTATCTTTGTTTTCTTTTGTTGTCTTTAATTTTTATTATTTTTATGTGTTTGTTAGTACTTGATTATTAGTATTTGGTTGTTGGTATTTGGTTTTTTGTTGAATTATTACTATAATTGTTATTTACAGAAATTTATTTCATTGCAATTGGCATTAAAATTTGCTTCAAAATTTACATTTGAAAAATATTTCATAAAAATTTGCATTAAAAATTATCTTTGTAAATTATTGCATTAAAATTATTACTTTTTTAAATTTCTCAAAAATTATTTTACTTTACTTATTTAAATTTATTACTTATTTACTTTAATTTCTCTGAAAACATCGATTCTTCAAAATACTTTACAATTAATTCCTGTAAAAATTTCTGTGGACCAAAACACCCCTTTGTTATAGTACTTCAGATTGAAATAAACCCTAGTTCATTTTTGACCTGAAATGTTTTTAGCCATGAATACTGTCACTATAGTCTTTCCGACTGGGGGGATCGGTATACCGGATGGTCTTGTGCAGTATCCATATATCTACCAACTTATGATAACCAAATAATTAAATTAATTTTAAATAAAAATTGAAATACTGATATATCTCTTGGTTTCATTTCTTCCTTTTATAATTTTATCACGTAACCAAAAATTTTACATACTTTTCAACAGTTATTTGATCAATATACATCGTGAACTATGTGTTATGGTCTTTTTCCCGTAATAGCACGACATTTTTTCAAAATATTTATATATAAATTAGATTTAACTTAGGTGAAATATTAAACAATTAACTAAAATGTCAGTGACGAATCAAAGTTCTATTTCACTTAATTATCAATAAATGTTTTGCTAATATAAAAAAATGTTTACCGATAGATTTTCAGAATTTTTGTTTTTGATGATTAATGAAGGATGGATAATTATTGCTTTAAAAGAACCCATGCAGCAAAATTCCATTAAAAGCGAATGTGTGAAGCAAGCCGATTTATTGTGATAACATGCTTTGCATGAAGTGCACTGAATAACACTTATTGACTGCTGAAATAAAAAATTTAATTCACTGATATAATTTTTAAAATTAAAATCAAATTTACATCGTTAAGAAAAAAATTTTGGTTATGAAGACTCTGAAATATAAAATAATAATAATAATAATAATAATAATAATAATAATAATAATAATAATAATAATAATAATAATAATAATAATAATAATAATAATAATAATAATAATAATAATAATAATAATAATAATAATAATAATAATAATAATAATAATAATAATAATAATAATAATAATAATAATAAAAATAATAATAATAATAATAATAATAATAATAATAATAATAATAATAATAATAATAATAAATAATTATTATTTCGATTGTATTCATTTATGTTGAAAGAGAAGGAAGATCCAAGTTATATCAGTACCTCATATTATTTATATTACCCACTAATTTATACATAAACTAATAATATATCAGTGCTGCATAACAACTTAAATTTATGAGACTCTTAGTTATAAGATATTTTCATCTTACCAAGAAAAAAAATACCATGTAAATATTTGAGAAAATGTTTATCTTTGATAATAATCTGTAGTTTAGATCACAGAAAGAGCGAATTTTGTCATAATATTCAGGAGTATATCATTTAGTTTTTTTGTATTAACCAATCTGTATTAACCAATAAACACATTTTTTCGATTAAAAAGATTTATCGGTTACTTAAATATACCAACTGTCATCCAAAATTAGAGTTGCTTAATATTTGAACCACATTAATATTTGACTTTTATATTTTTCAATTTTTTTCAAGCTTTGAATATTTAACATTTTGAAAGATTTGTGATTCTCAATTCCTATTATCCTATTCTTTCACTAAAAAATATTAATGATATATTTTTAAATATTTCTTACTGCAATACTATACAATAACACAAACATAAAAATATGTCACTGATTAAAATATTGAAAAACGCCACTGAAACATAGAGTTGCCATACGTCCTACTTTCAGTAGGACAGTCCTACAATTTGGATATTTATCCTACGTACTGTTGTGGTTATTGATTTGTCCTACTTTGAGCTTCTCAACAGGTTTACTCCTACATAATGATGACAAGAACCTGTTGAAATATATTATATAAATGATGTTCGAGTGAGATTTTCAATATTTAATACTATGCTCCTTAAAGATACTCCTGTAAAGTCTCAATTTTCTTTCATTCCAAAAATCTAATTTGCATTTTTAGATTGTTTAATTTTTAGAATATCGTTTGTTTCAAAAAGATTGGTTTGGATTATTAAAGAATTTGTAAAGAATTAGTATGAATTTTCGAGTTAAGATTAATTTTTAAAATTTTTGATAAATTTCAAAATATATAATATATATAATATATAATATATCTAGAAAATATTTGAAAAAAATTAAAACACTTTTGAGCAGGTCTTGCATATTCCTTTATGGCGAGATTTGTGAATCCAATGATGATAAATTTCATTGTTTGGCCTTAAGCAAAGTGTCTAAAATATTTTTAAAAATTCATAATATTTATTTAAATGATTCAACAAAATTTATAAAACCTGTAAGAAAAAGTCAATTATTAAGTTCTTATTTCATAAAATGAAATACATGTTTGTGAGATAAACGAGTTAAAAAATTTCGTTAAAATTGTAATTAATAATGGAAAAGGGAAAAATGTTTTGTTTGATTAAACAAAAGAGGAACAATAGATAAATGTTATGATGCGTAAATAATTTATAGTTGTACTAAAAATAACAAAGAGAAATTGGGTTTCTAATTAATAATATTGTTTTTAATAAATTATTTACAGGAAACATGTTGAAAATAAAATAGTAATATCACCTTATTTAACAAACCTAAATAAATTAACTGCTAGTTTCATTTTATTTTATTTCCCCATAAAATCATTTTTGATTAACACTAATGGCGATTAAAAAATATTTATTGTAAGAAATTTCTAGTATAAAAAGTTTTTTAAATTTTGTTCAATATGAAAAGAATTATGTATTTCAAAAATGTATTTCAATTAGGGCTTCCAGTCCTAGAATTTAGAGATTGTGGCACGGAAAATACAGAATTTAAAAACTTAATAAAATTTTATCAATTAGTATACAATTTTTAATTTAATTGTTTATTTATATATATTTATATAAAATCTTAAATTTTTGTCAACAAATGAGCCATGCTTTTATGGAACAAAGACCATGAGTCATCCGATGACTCATCACGCGAGTCATGGTTTTTGGAGAACAAAGAAATGTTAATTATATTTTTTTGGAGAAAAAAAAATATGAGCCATACTTTATGGAAAACAGAGAAATATTAGTTATCACTAAAAAATTTCCAAAGTCCTTTTTACAAAGAAATTAGTACAATGTCAAATTAGAACTTATTTTTTGAAAAAAGAAGACTATTTTAATATTGACATTTTTAATTTGGTTTAATTAACATTTTATGAAAAATAGGTTTTTCAACAACTTTGCTGTTGATGACTTTTCAATCGAATAATTTTGTCATGACGAAAACGTCGTTGAAAGGTTAGTCTTGCGTTTTGACGTATGATTAACCCAAAATATTGAAAAACTAAATTTCCAATCGTAAAGAGATTTTAATTCTCCGCATTATTCATATTAGTTATATTATGATTTGATTAATATTTGAGTATCAATAATATTGTTCTAAAATAGAATGGGACAGCTACAAACTGATAACCGCTGAAGATATCAGCTAATTGGAGGTCTATTGCAATTATGCCTACCAACTACAGAATATTCATAAAAATCACGAACAAAAGACTGATCCAATGGATCTATGAACACAGATTAATATCGGAATGGCAGAAGGCAGTAAATATAGCCAACGGATGCGATGAGCACAACTACATAATTCAAGCTTTAAAAGAGAAATCAAACAATAAAAGATGTTAGGTTCTGATCTGGTGGATAGATTCTTCCTAATACAGATTATATCTGACTCCAAAGAGACGGAGGTTTGGCCATCACAAAAGTAATCGACGAACAATTAATTCAATCAGCCGATACAGAATGGAAAATGCTGAAATGTCTCAAAGATCACGAATGGCACTTCATCATTAAAGCTCAAGCTAATATGTTCGATTTTAATATGAAGCAATCCAACCAAGGTAGCAGATTATCAAGTACCAAATGCAGAAACTGCTATAACCCTCACGAATCATCCATTCACGTACTAAACATATGCGTTAGAGGAACTAGGATGAAGACCAACAAACATAACGAAGTCCAAATTGGTCAATCACCAAACATAAATAGATTTACAAAAAACCACTTTAAATTTTATTATTCTAAATTTCATTAATAAAAGTAATAAAAGTTAGACACAGTTTGACATTGAAATCTAGGCACTAACTGATTAATTATTTTGGAAGTTTTGGAAAGGCAGGTACGACCTTTATCAAAACACAACAAACGGAGTTTTGATATGCCTTGTCCGAATTGCAATATAGCATCTTTTGATGTACGTTTCTCTAAATACCAAATATTATATCTTCATTTATATACAGGATACTTTTTCACATGACCATAACTTTTACAAAATATTTATAATTTATAGAATTTAAATTGCCAACTTCTGACTAGTATAAATTAATTTATTTTCTATTTTTCGTTTTCTTAAAATTGAATTTGGTGGATCTTTAAAAATTATTTAAAAATTGAAATAAATAATTAAAATGATAATACATATAAATAAATTTAATTTTGTTTCTTAAAAAAAGTTCCAACAATTGACTTTCACAGTTGGCTACCATGAAAAAGAATATAATTTTTGTTAACAGTAATAACTTATAGAATTAAATAGAATTAAATCAGAAAATTCATGAAACATTCATAAAACGAATTATTAATTATGAACTTTTTTTTCTTCCAATTTCACCCGTGATTATTTTTTCCATTGAATTTATTAAAAAGAGAGTTTGAAGAAGGCAGTGCATAAAATTCGTGAGTATCAACAAACATCGATATATTACTGATTTATAGTCTTCAAACTCTCTTTTTTTAATAAATTCACAAATATATGATTTTATTTATTAAACTAATAATCTAACCTCTTTTGTTTCAGAGAAAAACGTTTTACGACACGTATTGCTTATCTAAATATATAATATTTATTTAAATAAATAATATTTCAATTTCTACCTTTGTTCTACAAGGACAACAAGAAGCAGTTTTGCATACTGAACACTTATAGAGTTCAAAGGAATTCTAGATTAAATAAATTTAATTGAAAATTTAAAAGTTATTGTAATCATCAAAATTATATTAGAACACTAAGAAATATATTTTGAAAAAATTTTTATTAAAAAAAAGCTATTATAGTCGGACAATTTGATAAAAGAACTATGACAATAGAGCATATTAAAAGTAGTATCACAGAAAAGATTATATCGTAAGAGAATATGTTTGTTTATTCTAAAAGTTAAAATGTTTCAGAAGAAATTAGATAAAAGAAAATGTTTTACGGTATCTCGATTATGGCTTTTCTGAAGAGATTTTGAAAAAAAAATCGCTTAATCTTGACAATTGTATAAAAAAATTAATTGATTTTCGTATTCAAAACTGATTGAATTCTTTGGGATTGAATGTTAAATAAAATTGACAAAAGTAAATGTACTAGTGAAGATCAATTAACCGGCGACAATAATAAAAATGTTTAAATAAACTTTTAAACAGATAACAAATACACTTTGAAAATAAATTCATTAATCTTTATTTTGCAAATTCAAGTTTTATATTTAATTTTTTAATAATAATAATAATAATAATAATAATAATAATAATAATAATAATAATAATAATAATAATAATAATAATAATAATAATAATAATAATAATAATAATAATAATAATAATAATAATAATAATAATAATAATAATAATAATAATAATAATAATAATAATAATAATAATAATAATAATAATAATGTGTTTTGACTAGGGCATCGAATTCCGAACAGTTTTCCAATCCTTTGAATTTTGGGATCTTGATTTATAGATTCATTATATAAATGTATTTTAATTGATTTTTAAAGAAAAAAAGTAAAAATATAATGCATCTAATGTTTTGTTATTTAGACAAAATCTCAGTTTATTATAAAAGTTTCGTCCAATGAAAAAAATCTTTCGGACTCCAGTGAAGTCGCAGGAATTGTTGATAATTGATCATAAAAGTTTTTCAGACATCTTTTTTTATCATTGTGAATAAAAATTAAAATCTCATTTTTTATCATGTTATCAAGAATCAGTCTTAGAAATCTTTGGTTTTCTTCTAGTGAATTTTAAATACCTAGCTGCAATGATATTGTTGTATTATACTTTATTGTCTCAAGAATTGCCAAGTAGTATTCTACGGCTCGATTTGTAAAAGTTGGTTAGTTTCAGTATCATAAGGAAAACTAATAATTTCTCTAGACATTTTTACTCGGTGAAAATAATTAAAACTCAAAATTATTAATTGTAAATTTCAAAATAAAATTTGCTATAATTAAATTGGTCTCCCTTTTGCATTACACTTCTGCAGTTTTCTCACCTTTCCCATCATTGAACAATCATCAGTAGAAATACTAAAACTATCTTCATTTAGATCAACACCGAATTTGTTAAGTTTAACTTTTATATTTTCAACACAAAGTAATGCTAAATATTTTCCAATGATTCATGTAAGATCAAGATTGCAAAAGTTACCGTTTCGTTCATTTCTATTAGATGACCACTCGTCAAATGTTAGACTGAGTCTTTTCCCAATTACTTTAAGTTCTGTAATTTCATCTAACTTCCAACTTTACCTTTAATTTCCGTAATAGATAACAGTAATATCGTCTAAATAAACAAATATTTAAAGGCAAACCACCAAATGTCATTCTAGGAATTATCAAATCTACAGAATCTAAGGTTTCTTTAAAATAATCAGTTATCTTTTCAACTTTTAGAATGTTTCTCAGTAAAATCTTCTTTTAAAATCCATTCGGATTATTTTGCAGTAACATTTTTATTATGAATAGCTTTTTAATGGAGACCTTTTTGAGTTTTATGTTTTCAAAAAAGAAAAAAGCTATTGAGTTGGAAAAAGATTAACAAAATACATTCTATCATTTACTATAGTTCCTTTACATAGATTACACGAAGAATGTATGCCTTTTTAGTGCCGTTATGTGTTTTTGAAGTCACGATTCTGAACACTATTTGAACACTTCGTTCATAGTAAACTGGCATCTTTCTAGAAATTGTGTCTTCAGAATAATTATTTTTAATGATGAAATTGTTGACTTTTACTGTCTCACTAATCAAAAGTTGCATGCTACTGTTTTTAATGACAGAAATCTCTTCAATATAATATTTGATTTACCACTGCTTTTAGTGATTCAATGTTTTTTGTATTTGGATGAAAGTAATAAACTTTCTTTTCATTTTTATAGTTATTCCTCCGTGTTCCCTTTATTAATATTTTACAAATTAAATGAAAATAACCACGGGCAATCTCTTAATTCATATTTATTTCGTAGATAAGTTATCAAAATATTTTAACGCATTTACAATATCTTAACTTTGTCTAAAAGATTGGATATTTCTATCAATATTGTTTCTAAAAAAGGGTATTTGAGAATATATACAAATTATTATTTGAATAAATATCAAAAGAAATGAGTATTTCTAGGGTAACTGGTATTTTGCACTTATAATTTAAAGAGAATTTAAAATGTTCTTTCAACAATACCAATTCCATCTATCAAAGCTAAGAAGACATTCTCATCGACTTGACGTACGTTATTTAAACAAAAAATTCTGTATAAGTGATTTAAGCAGTTATAGCCTAAGAATTTTGAGAAAACCGCAAGCTTTAAGGGAAAATCAGATTAAATCAGATTAAATTTTTTATTTAAAAAATTTAAATTTTTTATTTATTTAAAGAATGAATTATTATCATTTGCTCAGTTTTTATTTTTTGCTAAATATTTAATTTTGTTATTAAGTAAATAAATTAATCCTAAATAAGATATTTAACTTCTAAGTATTTTTACAATAAACAAAAAATTATTATTCATTTATGCAAATTACTACATAAACTTAATTGCAAATATGACTCTACAAAATTATATTTCTTTAGAAGATGTCGGATTCTGTGAACTTAGAATATCAAGACAATGAACTTAAAGAAATTGTCGAAAAATTCTCATCGCCACCAGCTAAATGTAAAAAGTACAAGAGAAAAATATGGATCAAAGAGTAAACATTTGCAACTAAGAAAGAAGCTATAGACACTATCGCTGCTGAAAAAATGGAGCTTATATTACAAAAATAAACAAGAGAAGGAGAAAAAGCCTATTATCGCTGAAACAAGTTGAAATCCAAGTCGATGTATATTTGTTATATCTTGTTATACCTGAAAATTTGAATTAGATCGTACAAAATAGTAATGAATAAATAAATACGTTGCACAAATACTTTTACTTTATTTTATTTTATTTTATCTTGAAACTTAGTATTACTTAATTATTTTCTTAGCAAAATAAAATAAAAATCTTAGAATATATTATATAAATACTTTACAAAATTTGCTAAAATAATACTTAGCAAAAATTTTAAAATACTAAGCAAATAAATCATACCCATAAAGAATTTTAATAAATAAATTTGATCAGTTCATGTTCTGGAATTCTTGTAAGTAATACAATATTTTTCAATTTTTAAAAATTAAGAACAAAAATTCACAATAATTAATAATTAATTGGTTTGATTATTTTATTACTTACGTATCTTTTATTCATTATTATATTTATTGTTTATATATTTTTAACACAAATATTTTTATTAAATTTTAAAACATATTATATCGACATTAGACATTTATTACTATTATACATTTATTAGTTATATTAAAATCCAGTAATCAGGATTAGAAATCTAATCAGTTTCCAAAAAGTCAAATCTGATATTTTTTAATAATCTTAGATAAAATATTAAATATATATATTCCAGTTTGCTTTCAGCACAAGTTAAAATAAATGTTTTTTTATTTAATTGCTCTAAAAATCTTTCATTAGATTAACATAAGTTAACGATTTAAAATTATTATATAATTTTAACAATTATTAAATATTTTAAAAAATTAAATAAGTAATTCAAATTAAATGGTAAACGAAATATTTAAGATATAAAAATATAATCCTAAAATTTGATGATAATACTAATAATAATAATAATAATAATAATAATAATAATAATAATAATAATAATAATAATAATAATAATAATAATAATAATAATAATAATAATAATAATAATAATAATAATAATAATAATAATAATAATAATAATAATAATAATAATAATAATAATAAAAACTAAAAATAATAAAAATTGTTATTATTATTGTTATTCTAAAATATGTATGTCACAAAGAAAGTATGTCACATGTAATAATAACGTAGGTTAAATATTAAATATTACCTACTTTACTCAACCCGAACAAATATCAAGAATCATATCGGTCAGATACAAAATTATATATACAGGTCAATACAGGTTTTAACAAAGTCATATTAGTTTTACTTTTCACACTCTATTACAGTGTTTCCCTACCTTCTTTATGCCATGCTCCACCGTAGTATTTTCAAAAGTCATATGCCACACTGGCCCTTTTTTTCATTAAATAATTGTTATATTTAGTAGTGAATGAGCATATTATACTAAAAATATATATATGGAATAGCTGATAATTGCTGACTTGTCCTACCTCTAAAGTACGGTCCCCTACCTCTGAGGCGTAGGCCCCACCGTGGGAAACACTGATCTAGTAACTGTTAAACTTTAATAATAATTATAATGATGATGATAATAATAATAATAATAATAATAATAATAATAATAATAATAATAATAATAATAATAATAATAATAATAATAATAATAATAATAATAATAATAATAATAATAATAATCCATAATTTATCTATTTTATGCTATCATACTTTTTTTATTTATTTTGAACTACAAAGTAAACTTAAATTGAAATAATAAATTAAATTTTGATTTATCATTTTCTTTCCTGGTTTTTAAATATGAAAGAAGTTCGACATAATCGTGTTGCAAAATATATTTTCTACTCTCTTTAAATATCAGTACAAATGTGAGATTATTAACTCGCCTTTTATAATCTAGCTTATACGCCTATACGTCTATAGTCTACACGCCCATAATGACAGTAAAAATAAATCATTGCCATTTTCAAATTATCACTTTTAACCATTTGTGTTCTGAATTCAAATTCTCTTAACCACTCCTTTTTAAATCTTTTTACTGAAATAAACTAATAATTCATCACACTTTAAATATTGTTGATTTAGGCAAAAAAACTAATAAGTGAGATAGTAAACGGTATACTACTTCATGGATAATTTTATATTTAAAATTTCTCAGTATAAAATTTTTATAATTTTTAATTAATCAATGTATAATTGAAATATCTTTAAAAAATATGTGATAAAAACAACTTACGTAATCGTTACAGTTAAGGACATTGCATCGGTGCCTCACTGAATTATCAGGATACCAAATGTGTTCTCGAGATTGAGCATTTTCCTTTAAACATAATTTTTTTAAATAAAAATCTTTTTAGTATTTTGATAATAATTCATATTTATCTTTTAAATTTTTGAAATTGATTAAATTAAAACAAATATAATTAAAATGAAAAGTTTAAATATTGAATAATGTTTGGAATTTTCTTGTTTTTTGAAATCATAACAGTTTATAAATTTTTAACAATTATCTTTCCAGAAATATTGAGGGGTTAGATCTTGAATTGTAAAGGATTTGAAAATCTTTTAATTTCGGAAAAATGAAATAAAACAACTAATGTTACTGAAATTACCACAAACATTGAAAATACGAACATCAGTACCATAATATCCAGGTAAATAGAATATTGACGAATCCTTGATTAATTTTGTTGTAAAGTTTGGTTTCAAATCCAACAAGAATGTAGATTTCAGTACATCAATAAAACTATTTGGTGACAAATATCGTTATTTGAACGAGTAAATTTTTTGAAAAAATTAAAAAATGGAGAAACTCAAGAACGAGATTATTTATCATATTCAGAGTCTGATAAGGCTCTATATTGCATTCCTTGCTATTTATTTCAAGATATTAGTTCTTTTTCTAAAAAGGGTGGATGCTCTGGCTGGAATTATATTTCACAATTATTAAAATCCCACGAAAATTCTTCTACAAATCGTCGTCGATCATGATTGAAAGAAATAACATGAGTGGA
The DNA here is from genome assembly GCA_959609185.1 of Schmidtea polychroa. NCBI lineage: Eukaryota > Metazoa > Platyhelminthes > Tricladida > Dugesiidae > Schmidtea > Schmidtea polychroa. Next base: position 50,799 of record CAUHTR010000905.1, on the reverse strand, counting down.
AGTGTGGAAACATTTTTGCTCAAAAATTTTAAAAAGCTAAGTAGATTATTGGAAAAATGTTTTAAATAGAGTTGTCTTTGTCATAAAGAAGCTATGTAGCCGGGGATTACCTCTTCGAGGACACAGTGAAAAGTTTTATGACAATCACAAAAACTTCATACATGTCAAAAACAATATGTGATGAATTTATTAATATAATTGGAATAGAAGTGAGAAATAAAAGAATCAGTGATATAAAAAAAGCAAAATATTTCTCTATAATTGTTGATTCCACACCTGATATTTCTCACACTGACCAATTATCATTGATAATTCGATATGTTGATGTTGATAACGGCAAAACACTGGAACGTTTTTTAAATTATTTCGACAATGTTGGTCATAAAGCTGACGAAATGTTTGAAGTAATATTGAAGTTTTTGGATAAATTCAAAATAAATTTGGCAGATTGCAGGGGACAATCATATGATAATGCAAATAATATGTCCGGAATATACAACGGTTTAAACGCCAAAAATTTAGGAATAAATTCACGAGCTATTTTGTTCCATGTGCTTGCCATTCTATAAATTTAGTTGGTCAATGTGCTGCTAAGTGTTGTACAGAAGCTGTGTATTTTTTCATACTAATTCAGAATATTTATTCTTTCTTTAGTAGGTCAACAAAGCGGTGAGCTCTATTGAAAGAAAAAATTAGGGCCAAGCAAAACAGTACCAAAGACCTTATCTGACACTCTTTGGTCAGCTAGATCAGATGCCTGAACATCCTTGTTTTATAAAGAGATAATTGATGTACTTAAAGAAATTGAAAGTGACAATTTGGAAAAAGTATTGACTCGTACTGAAGCAGGCGGATTATTAAGAAAATGAAAAAATGAAAATGGCACTGCTCCTTACTATTTGGCAAACTATTTTAGAACGTTTTGACAGTGTAAATAAAAATTACAAGCCGCTAATACGAACCTCTTACTGTTGTTCAGCTATACGATCCGTTATTACACTACTTGTTGGAAATAAAGGAAAATTTTCTTAGATTTCAAGAAAAGCTTTGACAATTTCGGTTAGCTCTGGTTATAAACAGAAAAGAATTAAAAAAAGGAAAATGCATTTTGATGAATTTGAAGAAGATGAGATTATAACAGATAGTCCAAATGAATTATTTAAAAAGAATATATTTGATAAAATTATATCAATTTTGCTAAAAAGAATTACAAAAGCGTAAAAATTCAAACAATTTTTTGAATGAAAAGTTTGGATATCTCGAAAATATATGTTCTATTGATAGCGATGTAATTATAAAAAAAACAAAAGAATTGTATGAATTTTATGAAATGGATTTAGACCGTGAGGAACTAATGGAAGAAAGTCTTCATTTTAATAAGCTTTTACAGAAAAGTGATATATCTGAATATGAAAGAAGCATCGCAAATCAGCACAATTTTTTATTTATAAAAAAATATAATAACGTTTTTTAAAATTTGGAAATCATCTTCACAATTTATCTTTCACTAGCAGTAACAAATTGTTCTGCTGAAAGATCCTTTTCTTGTTTAAAAAGAATAAAAAGCTAACTTCGTTCACAAATGAAAGAAACAAAATTAAATGACATTTCGATTATGCACATCGAACACGAAGTTTTAGAGAAAATTGAGTTTGAAGAGATAATTAATACATTTGTAAATCATAAAATTAGAAAAAAAATATAATTAAATTAAAACATTAAATAATACTATGTTCTTTTTATTTAACACGTTGACGGACACTTGCGTCTATAGCCGTCAAGGCGAAGTTCACTATGTGGCATGCCGGCAATAGCCGTCAAAAACGAAACGGTTGTTGCACACAAAAAGATTGCTTATTTGAGCCAATAAACCTGTCATTTACATTTTTAAATTACCTTATTAAAGGTGCTAAATTAATCAAAATTAAGTTTATTTAAGCAGAAAGAGTAAAACTATACTTCTAATATTCTAAAAATTACAAAAACATATGGTGTCAATTTTCGAAATTCACTTGTTTCTACTGTCCGTCAATGTGTTAAATTCAAATTACACTAAAATTATAATAAAGTGCCTAAGGGCGGTACATTCTTAAATCCACCGCTGAAAGTCATTATATATAAGTTTAATTTATTCTTGAATAAATAATTTTTTGATCTATTCCTAAATACTCTATTAGAAGAAAAGAGAAAATATTAGAAATTAAAAGGTTTAAAGAAAATGAAAATATTATTGTCTATTTAAAAATTATTTAATTTCAAATTTGACATAATCGTTCGTGTGTGGGGGATCCAATCAGTTTTCGAGTCTTATTTAAACAAACTTATAACAATAAAACAAAACCAATATCACCACAAAAAAGTTTTTGATCCATCTGTAAAATATCTTAAAAACCATCCAGATCTTTCTTGATGTTCTCGAAACAATTCTACCAATGCTTTATCAGAATAGCAAAAAATATACGCAAAATTAGTTTGCTAAATCTCTGAAGATTTTTTACAACATTAACTATTTCTTTTGCAAGGCAATTGCCAAATTTTATAGGCATAATAGCAAAGATAAGTTTATTATATTTTACCAGTTATGGTTGTAAAAAAGTAACTAAGTTAATTAATTAATTCTTAAAGATTTAATTAAAAATTGTGTCAATCTAAGTGATTTATTGTTATCTGTTTTTTTATCCTTTTTTATACATTACTACATCGAAATAATTTTTGACGGCAGATTTGTTTAAATAATAGAGAGAGAAGTTTTTAACTTAATAAAATTAAGAATATTGTTAGAACATTTTTTTATTTATGGGCTCAATCAGTGGCGGATTAAGCGGTGGGCGGAATGTGCGGCCCACCGGGGCCCACATATCCGGGGTGGGGCCACCGAGGCCCATATACAAATATTTCCTTCACAAAATAATATACAAAAATAAAATAAGGCAAATATATCACAAATATACAGTTTAAATTATGTGATTTTTGTTTTTGTTTTTGTTTACATTTAATAAAAGACGTATTTTACCAATATAGTTAATAATCAAATTTTGTCATTATATACAATAAATCATTAAAGCACTTCATTTTATTTACACGTTAAAAATTAAATTATGTTTTAGTGTAGAAATATGAAGTCATATAAAGCGGGTGCTGAGAAAAGAAAATGAAAAACGTAAAGATAAAACGTAAAGAAGAAATCAATAATCAACAAAGAGATTCTTTGTTGAAATTTATCTCTCTAACTCCAAATCAAGACAAATTTTTACAGCATTATTGTTGACTCGACGCCAGATATTTTCTATGTTGACTTTTATTTTTAGATATGTGCTGCCAGCTGGAGATATAAAAGAAAGATTCATATGGTTTTTGCCTATTGAAAAAAAACGATGCTGCATATTTAGAAGAACAGCTACTTTCAAAGTTAAAAAATATGCAGATTGACTTTGTAGAGGACAGTCGTACGATAATGCTGCAAATATGTCTGGGAAGTACACAGGATTGCAAGGTCGCATTAAAAAACATAGCCTTATAGCCGACTATATTCCTTGTTCCACTTGTTCCTTCTTGGTAACCTTGCAGCTGAAAGCTGTGGTAGTGCAACTCGATATTTTTATTCGTTCTAAGTTTATTCACTTTCTTCAATGCTTCGACTCATCAATGGAATGTTTTATTGAAAAAACATCAAGATTACCCTACAAATTTGACAGTAAAAAAATGTCTGTTACAAGATTGTCTGCAAGAGCAGACGCTGTTCTAGGTTTAGAATGTGGATACCATAAAATTAAGGAAGTATCGATTGATATAAGTGATTCAACAAATGAAAAAAGGCTCACTGTAATTGAAGTGCAGTCTTTAATTAAAAATTTGAATAAATTTGAAACTGTTTTGATCACGATTTTTGGGACAAGATCATGCAAAGAATAAACGCTACCAATAAATCTTTGCAATCAGCATTGTGCGCCGCCCTTCAAGGTGTATCTTTATTGAATTCACTTGAAGGTTTTATAAGACAATTTAGAAATGAATTTGAAACTGTTGGGAAAGAGGTCGAAAACTATACAAGTAGTAAATTTGAAGAAAGAAGAACGAAGAAACAAAAGATGTGTTTTGATGAAAGAAGTGATAATGATCACGTATTTTCTGAAAAAGAAGATTTCATATGCAATATGTTTTATACAATTTGTGATCAGTGTGGCTAATATAGAGACGGCGAATCCGAATTTTATCAAATCGCCAAAAAATTATGAAAGCGATGCAGTAGTTGAAAATATTATTCATGAATTCAAGATAATTGAAAAAAATACAAGGGTAAAGTTTTGAAAGCATTTTTTGTCGACAAATTCACCTAAAAGACTTAAATCAACAGAAATAAAAATTATATAAATCGATTAAGGGAGAATTTTAAAAAATCAATAAAGTCCATTCATGAATGAAGTGGAATTCTTCAATATTGTCAAAGAAATGAAACTGCAAATAATCTTTGTGATAAAATAAAAGAGTGTAGCCGATTCTCAGACAAATGCAATGAAAAAAAAACATTGCAGACATTATTAAATTTTTATGCATTAGAACAGGGATACACAAATTGCGGCCCTCGTGTATATTTATTTAAATATTTATATAAAAAATTTTCAGAAATTGCAGCACTAAAAAATACATTTTCAGTTTTCACTAAAAAATTAGAAATGGCAGCACTTTTTTATTACACTAAAAATTATTCTGCTGGGTGATTTCAAAATAATCGATTCTTTCTTTATGTCAAAAACAACGATATTCATATATTTTCCTGCTGGGCGATTTCAATATATCGGTTTTTTGTTTGGTTATGTCAATAATTTTTTCAAAAATTTTGTGTTTTGCGATATTACAGATTTAATATAAATTGCATAAATTTAATAAAAATTGTACAGGGCCACATTTAAAAAGAAATTTAGAAACCGGGTTATAATTTAAAATTTTACAGATTAGGTGATTTTTTCTAAATGTGGCCCTCATGGAATGTATTATTAGAAAATGTGGCACCCATACTGAAAAGTCTGTGCATCCCTGCATTAGAAGATAATTAATTAAAAACTATCTTAAAATGAATTAATTGAAATCAATATAATTATGAAAATCAGATCAATGCAAACAAGATTCGCAAAAATATTCTTTACTTGACATTTTAATTGTAAAAATATTAAAAATACAAAATATAAAAACTGCTCTGAGAGGACAAGGTATTTGTTGTTATTTTTTTATACCACTATCTTCTTAGCAGTTATTTTTGATCCGGATTCTTTTTTTTATTTTAACCTCTTGTGTATCAAATTAATTCTAATATACAAGTTTGTCAGATTCATATATGAAACTCAATTCAATACTTGTAATGTGCTCTTATCATTTCTCGCTTACGAAGTCGATTTCAGCGGTGATTTAAAAGCATTGTCGAAAGACCTAAAGATTCGAAACACCGAAAGTTTCGAAGGAGATTCGAAAGACGTCCGAAAGAAATTCAAACAATTCAGGGATTGATTCCAGGTGTGTTGGAAAGACTTGTGGCGATGGTTCCAGGTTCGCTATCACACCCGGTTCAATATATTATCTTTTCATATTTATTTTTTAATTAACTTAAAAAATACTAATACACAAACAAACACAATTTATTTTATAATATATAGAATAGTTGTTATATTAAAACCAGAAATATTGAAATTAGTTTATAAAAAAATAGTTTAACTTGGAATTTGAACCTTGTTTATTATTGATGTTTGTTGAATAGATTCCCACTGTTCTATCTCTAGATAGTGGACTTTTATAATTATAATTCAATCCAAAATGAAATTACATATAAAACGTAGTCAATTTTATCCAAGACATCAACCATATTTCATGAATTCGAATTTCATAAAAATTTACGACAAAAGTTCAAATGTCGGACATGCCTAGAGAGAGGCCATAGACGTTCAGATATTATTTTTTTCAATACTTTTACTATTGCTTTTAGTACATAATTTAAATGTCTTTTAAGTTTTTTACACTTTATGTAGTGTCATTAAAATATATATTATGAGAATGACTTACTTTTCTATTACATCTAAATTAATTAATATTTTTAAATAAATTATGTAACAAGTATTCGGGAATCCCTGTGGAAAATATTAATTGAATAAGTCCCATAAGTCCCATTAACATACAAGTAACATAAAAGTAACAAGAATATTGAAAAATTGAAGAATATAATTCAATAAATCTCAACAGAAAATATGATGTTTTTCGTAAAAGATTAGTTTTGATTTAACTTGTATAGAGAAATTAAGGTGTTCTATTATTTAATTATAAAATAATTAAGAAATTATATTTTCAATTGAAACGCCATTATTCTGATTAGAAATTCTTATAAATTATTGATTAATGGAAAATTTCTGAAAAACGTCACTAATTCATTATTTATTATAATAAAGGGGTAACTAAATATATACCTAATATCTCAATTAGGGTCCTAAATTGTAAATAAATGTAAATAAATAGTAAATACTTACATTCCACTCTGAACAAAAGTTTTCGTGTCTCGATCTTGAAGTCTGAAGTCGAAATCTACTGTTTTTCAATCTTTGAATCACTTTCGAAATTGTCTGTCTTGAAGAAATACTTACGATACTGAATCGACCTCTGAAACGTATAAATATAAATAAATATAAATAAATATTATATTGAAGAAAAAATAAATATGTAACCCAACAAAAATCAAGAATCTGCATTCGAAATATTATATTTATTTACAATAACTAATTGCTGAAGTTCAATCCGATCAAATATTTTCTTCTTTTGTCCTGCACAGTAGTTTAAGTCTCTTTTAAATAATAAAAGTTTAAGATTGAATTTTTGGGGTTGTTAAATTTAAAATGATGTAATTAAAAATGGAATATTGGGAAATTCAAAAGATCAACAAATTACCGAATTAAAATTTGAAAAATGCGTCAGATGCAAATGAGATGATGGGAACGATCATGACGAGAACGGATTCACCAGAATATGTATAGAAAGGGTCGAAATTCAAGAAAAAGTACCAAAACAGAAAATCGTTAATAAATTAATTAAGGAAAACCCGAGTAAGTAAACAGAAAGAAAAGTAAACAAAGCAGGTTCTGGAAAATCATTATCATAACAACATCAATAATGAGTAAACGGAGAAAAGATTACTGCACGGCGGAACTATTTCTTTCGAAGGAGAAAAGATAAAAAAGATAGTGGGTCAAAGCTTGTCAAAATGAGACAATCTAGTTGAAATACCATTAATCAAGGCAATTATTTCAACTATATAAGGCAGCTCATATTCTGGAACAATCGGCATTTTGCTTCAGGTAAGGAAGAAAAAGTGACATTGGCTAAAAAGAATAAACTAAAGATAGAACTGGAAGATAGACTGAAAAAGGAAATCGAGGAATCAAGTTAAGGAAACGGAGTGAATAAAAGAGGTGATTATTGTTGCAGAACGTACAGAACCCGAGCGTTTACAGCGAGACTTATTGAATAGTCAGAATAGGCATTTTATTGCGATATTAGGAGTTTTGTAAATTGTAGTTTATAGGAATTTGATTACAAATATACGCTGAGTGTTGTTTAGCTATTTGTTTTTACAGATCTCGTAGAATCAGAAATATCGACGTTAATATTTATTTAATATAAAACTCAACAAATATTAATAAACATTATTTTGTTTCTTATTATTTTGGTGTTTGAGATTGACTAGGGTAGATTAAGTTAAATTTTGCAAAAACTTGTGTATCATTTTAATTTATGAAATTTAAATATTTAGATATATATTATTCATAAAAATTTCAGTTTGTTCTTGTTGCAGTAGGTCTTGTCAAACTTTGGTCGCCCGCTCACAGCACTGGTTGCTTCGGGTAATGTTGATTAGGGATTCATATGTTTTCCAGTAGTTTTGCAAGCATTTGAAACCTTTTGGTTAGTCATTCAGAGCTTCTGATAGTTCATCAAAATCTTCAGCGTGGAACAATTGACTATTGATTCATTCTTGAGGTCCACTGCCTGACATTGAAAGCTCTCACTGTATTTGCCGTCAAAGTGTATGTTTCACTTCTCCACATGAAGCAAGCTCACCAAGTGCTTTTTCACCTGATGATCAATTGTGTAAATAGCCTTGTAGATTGCTGAAAGACATGGGGTTGGTATTTCAATGCCTTTACCAGGAACGTGGCGGCACACCTGTACTGTTCCGTGGGATGACAGCTTATAACAATATCAATAATAAAATTAATAAAAATAATAGTTACAAATTTACTAAATTTTTAGTAATTGTTTCTTATTTACCTTTTACATTAATTATATTATTATGTTTCTATAATTAAATTTTTTAAATTATTATAATATTGAAACTAAGTTATGTTAATATTATCAGTTAATAATTATTTTTGATTAGTTCTCAAATTTCCACATAGAAATATTATTAAACTATTTTAAAAAGTTCAAAAACTATTATTATTTAATTAACATTTTTCAAATACAAACAGGCATTATTAAATTTCAAAAAATTGTTTTATTTTTCAACTAATTTGTTTCTTATATACAAAAGATAAATAATATATGAAAACAATTTTAAGTTATTTAAATTTAAATTTAAATTTAAATTTAAATTTTGGTAATTATTAGGATTTTTCTTTCTTTTATATTTTTGTATATCAACACAATATATGGGATTTGATCAGAACAATGTCTGATGTGAGTTCATAAATATTATTAAAACTTCACCCTTCAGATGCTTAATATCTTTCAAACCTATTTCAATTTCACTTTTCTGAAAGTTTCATCATATTGAACTAAACATTTATGCCTTATTTCATATATAAAATGAATTATATATAAAATAGATAGATAAAAAATTTATAAAATTTCACTAATTTATATTTATAGTTATTAGCATTTTCCTTGTAAATTTGAGATGTAAATGGTATGCAACGATTGTTTCCAATGTAAGTTAAAACGCATAAAAAATAAAAAATAAACTTATAAATATTTTTATTTTAAAATTTAATAATTTAAAAATATATTACTTTGTTGACTTTTCTATTTTTGTTGGTGGATCATCAAGATTATCATTTAAAAATTTAACATTGGTTGATTCAAAATGAACATCCACTGAAGTTGCTCGAGGCTTTTCAGAATTAAGAACCTCTTCATAAGATATTCGTCTGCCGTGATCTTTAACAATATCATTATGAAAAATGCCAGAATCTAACGATGAAGCTCTTGGCTTCCAATTGGGTACCTTAATTCAAGTAGAATGTTAATTCTAATTAGTAATTAATATTACTTTTGAATTTTGAATTTATTATATTAAATGTATGAACTGTGTTTTACCATCAATTTTTACAAGATTTTTAAAAGTTTGAATAACATTTTATTGATAACATTTTATTGGATTAATCAATAATTAATATTAATCGTTTAATTTAATTACATCAATAAAATCATTAGAATAATAATTCTTTTTGTCACTAATTTATTTTTATTTCTCTTCAAACAAAACATCAATAATTTTATTTTAGTAACAAGAATTTTCAGCAAATAAAAATTTAATAACTAGTTTTGAATATAATATTAAGAAAAAATGATCAAATATTATATTATTTATATAATATAAATTTCAAAAATAGAAATATTAAATCAAATATTAATCCTTAGATTTAAATATAATATATTTTCATCTGTAAAATTCGATTTTAAGATAAATTTGACAAAGCCTTTTCCAAATAATATTAACAAAAAACGATTAAATAATAAACGATAATTTTTCTATTTTTATTATTGGAAATTTTTTTTCATACAATAATATTTGCACTTAACCTTTTAATAAATGTGATCTATTTTATCATTAATAATATTCATTTATGAATTTTCCCAGTCCATTTAGAAATTAGATATGAAGCCTTCCCTTTGTTTGAATGCATAATTAATTAAAACAATGGCAATTAATGTGTTCAAATTATTTCCCAGAAGTATAATAAACATTTATTTGATATGCTTAGTAATTTTCATTTATTTTCAGAATTTTGTTTGTGCCGAAATTTATCACAAGATTTTATATTTGATTTTACCACTATTTTGAAAATCACTAATACTAATAATAAATTTTTATTTTATTTTATTAAATTTTCAAATTATTTCATTATTTAGTAAAAACATTTACGAAGTATATATAAATAAATGCCAAATACATGTTTACTTACATGTTTCTTAATGCTTATACATGATCTCTAACGTAATAAGTTAGAAAATAAACAAATACATCTTTTAAACAAAAGTTTGAATTAAAATACAAAACAATGAAAACTGCTTGTAATTTTTCTAGCTCTGTATGCAACTATCTCTGAATACGTTGGGCATACTGTAATTATTATTACCATTACTACGTTTGTTTAAATCGAATGTAATTTTGTACTAACTAGGCTTTTTAGGTGTTTAGTTTAGCTTGATGAAGTTATATTTAAAATGAAATAAAAAAATTCATTTCAAAAATTTACTTCCTTTTTAATTACTTTATATTAACTTCATCGGCGTTGAATGAATGTGTCACGCAAATCTTAAGAAGGCTAGTTAGTTCACTTCAAGTCATACGATCGAGCTGAAACTCGGCGACTAGTTATAATTATTTTTAAGGCTAAAACAATTTTAAATTAATTAAAGTAAATAAAAAATTATTATTTAAATCATTTAACTAAGTAAAATAATAAAATACTTAAAAATCAAAATAATACATTAAAAATTGCATAAAAAAGAAATTTAAAAATGTTTTAATTTAAAACAACAAAAACCTAACTTGTCTGACAAAACTCTGAGAAAGAATTGGCGACAAAACAAATGAATATTTTAAAGGTTTGTCGCCAAATGAAAATGGAAAACAAAGATTAATTATTAATTGTAGTTTCATCAAAAATATAAAAAATAAACCAAACTAACGACTAATGAAGACGAGAGAAATTTGACTAATAGATCGGCAAATATCTGAGAAATTAAAAGTATTTCGAAATAATAATTCAAAAAGTAAAAGTAAAACGTATGAGAAATTTGAAATACCAATGAATAAATTTATTAAAAGAATTCCTATTAAATGTCATATTATTTTGAAAACATTAAAATTGAAATTTAATTTTAAATAGATTTGCCAAAATCTCTATATCCATAAAAATTTACTAATTTGTATATGTTTTCAAACTTAGATAAATATTAATATCTGTTAAAATAATTTGTTAAATAAAATATCTCATTGCTATCAAGCTCTAATTAACTAAATAACAAAAAAAACAATTTAAAAATATATTTTTCACAATATATTTCAACATATTAACCATAACATTGCGTTAACTAAATATTAGATTCTAACAATTAGAACAAAATACGTGTTTATACTATAAACCAGGGCCGTAACAAGACATTATTGCGCCCTGTGCGGTTCATATATCTGGCGCCCCCAACACGCGAATCCAAAACAGCCTGCTATAATAATTATAATGTTCATGTTAAGATTGTTAACTATGTATTCCATCTTCAGCTATTATAATAGGTAGTAAAAACTGACAGGAACCCATTTTGTGGACTAACATTTTACAAAATACACACCTAAGAAGGGATGTTAATGGACCAGTCCAACCAGTAATGTTAAAGATAGGCTAGCTAGGGTGCCCTTTTTTTCGTGCTTGCAATTTGATAATTTTTTTTATTTTTTATTAACATTAAAAAAAATGTTGCATCCCAGTTTTGCGCCACTTTCAGATGTGCGCCGGTGCGACAGCACCGCTCGCACCACCCTTGTTACGGCCCTGCTATAAACAATGATTGATGGTGGAAAATTTCCTATTTTTTCAAGATAGAAACTAATTAATATTTTCATAATAGTTAGGGATATAATTATTTCATTCCAAATTGAAAAAAATATAACAGGAATCCTGAAAAGAACGTACTGTAATTATATAGCATTTGTGCATCTCCTATATATAGATTTACATAATTTGTAGTTTTCTTCATACAATTTGTGAGTATGAATACCTTAACTGAGTGTGGGGATCATCATTCGGCCTATTCATAGGATGATGTAAAGATAACATGATTTGGTGTTTCTTTATTTTCTAAGTTTCTTTATTATTCTAAATTGGTGGTGGTATATTTGCACCTCCAATTATCGGTGGATGAAATGGTTTATTATTTCGTTGAGATGTTTCGATATAGATTGATACTTCATCAGTGATAAAGACTAATTTACAGAGGAATTTTCATTTCGAGTATTTTGAAAGATTGGGAATTATTATGCAACCTATAATGGGTTTTTTTTGTTTTACTAATTACATCTCAATTTGCAACCATTGAGAAAAACTTGTCATTTTAAATATTTTTCTGAGATTTTTCGGTGATTCGGATTGAAATATGTCCGTTGAGTTGTGAAATTTGCTTATTGGTTGTGAGATGTCATCAGATGTATCAAGCAGGAGCGACTTATAATTATATTTCGTTCGAATTTTTCTTGTTTATTTATAATTTATAATGAGTCTGCATAATTATCACATTAAACACAATATCCATTGTGTGAGGTATCGGAGATGGTGAAGGAATGAATGATACATTTCCATTAACTGTATTTTTTGTCGAAGCAGTGAATCGAACCTCTCTGTAACTATTTGGGGATTCAGCGAGTTGGGCGCATACCCTCCTTTAAAATTTAAATTTGTTCTTCGGTTTTTTCATTAGTTTCAAATATTAAATTTAAAATTTAGTATAAGTTTTTTTCATTATAATTTTTGAATTTTCTGATTTTTGAATGGATATTTTTTTCAAATTAATTTAATTTAATAATTCTTTTAGTAATTAATTACTGTGGCCAGAGGTACATAGTTCTTTAAAATATTTAAAAAATCTGCTGAGTGAAATAAATTTGTTTCCCTAAATATTCTATCAAATAATATTTAGAAGAACCATTATTCTGTAATAATGTCACCGATTTATCAAAATATTTTTACAAGATTGAAAAAAGGGAAGTAAAAACTATGATAAAAATATCAAAACTTTAACTTTGCTATATTTATATTCAAACGCACAAAATCTATTGGAAGAATATTTCATTTTACCAATGACATAAATATTTTATAAAAGATTATTACAAAAAATTCATATATTTTTTTAAACGATAGATAAATATTTAACATTTTATTTTGCGACCCACAATTTGGAACACAGAATTTTAATAAAATGTCTTCGTCTAATTGGTATAATATCTATACATTCTTTTTCTGATAACTACCGTGACCGTCACCAGTATTAACCCCTTATATCGCACGTTTTCTTTTATACAACGGCAAAAATAAATCATTTTTTTATTATTATTTTTTATTATATATAATTCTTTTTCATAAATTTATTACACTGCCCGAGATATAATCGTTAGTGAATCTTAAATAAAACTTTATATACACTTTCTATTATTATCGGTTTTAATTTTCTACCACCAGATTCTCAGTCATTCATTTGTCATTATAATAGCCTTAAAAATTCCATTGGTTTGTTTGCCGTTTGCTTACATATTAATAATCTTTTCTAAATAATGCATTGATTAATTTTTTTTTACAGATGTGTATTTACTCTCGTGTTTTTTATCATTTAACCTCAGACTCACTTTTAGATTACAAATTAATAAATTAATTATTAATTTCTATTCCTGCATATTATGCGACTTTTCATCCATGGTTGGTACGTCCTTTAAATTCTAACCAATTTTATTTCCCTTGATAGTAATTCGGTTCCGAGTCAATTTTTCAATGTCCAAATCCATCTATTTTTTGTATTCAATTTTTTACTATTACAGATTAGTTATATAGTTATTTAATAATCTGCTATTTAATAACTCCCGCTTTTTTAGGGAGGGGCGCATTATTTTGTTTTCGTCCCGGGCGCAGTTTTGTCTTCGCACGGCTCTGCAGATAACTTTTAATAAACTAAACAATTTTAAGTTTAAAAGAAATATTTCAATGTGACTGCAGTTTGTTCTTGAATAATTCGAAATATCTGTTTATCAAATAATTAGGCATCGGTCTTTCAATTATGAGTTGCAACTCCTAGTATTACATGTAAAGGAATAACTAAATCTGATAACCTGAAGATCATAAAATTTAGTCGCAGCATCGAATTTTTACATTTTTACATCAATTCTTAATAATTTTAGTTGAAGTATTTACTGTCGAAATACAAACAAAAAACTTAATAATATTATTTTGACCTAAAATAGTTAGTTTGTCAACTTACAGTAAAGTATAGTATCAAGTATAAGGTTTTTTATCCATTAATATGAACCTTGAGATTTAATGATCCACAGACATTTTACACATAAAATTTATTATCCATAAAATTATTACACATATAATTTATTAGACATAGAAATTATTAGACCAACTCAAAGTTGTGTTCTCAAACCCTGGAGTCACAGAAATCCAGCTATTTTAGTGTTTAATTAATCATATATAAGTTCTTCCATAGAAATCAATAAAATCATTAATTTCAGGCGGAACATAAGCTACTAAACCTTCAAAAGTGTCAGCTACATGGTAAAGTATTTAATGCAACAATTAAACCTTGCAAAACAGTGTTTTGTCTATCATGCTACCAGGCTGATAAACCATTCTCTTGTATCTTTCGCCACAAAGATTGGTTGAAGTGGAACAAGCACCCTTTTACTATTGGATTTTGGAGCGTGCTTTTGCTGGCAAATTTGATCTTGCTGAGTTCTAAACTTTATTCACCATTCTTACTATCGAATTTGTTTCACTGATATTTAAAAGAACTCTATAATTCGATATTCAAAAAAAGGGATCATTTTACGCCAACAATATTTTGAGCAAGAAAACATCATTCTAAAACCATTCTATTAATTTAAATTATTACATTAAAATTTTTAATATATTATTTACATACCATAACTATTAATTTTTAAATTAATTAATATACAATTTTTAAATTAGTTAATTAATTAAGTTAAATAATATGCCTTATTTAACTTATTCCTTACAAAAGTTATACAAATAGATAAAAACTCAATATATCGTTTAAAAAATGCATTATTATCGGATGAAATTCTATAACTTTTCATAAAGTATAAATGGAGACTAGAATTAATATCAATGTCAATTTTAAATATATACCTTCCGTATTTGTTAATTGTTTATTCTTATTTGTCTAATTTTCTTGTATTCATCTATTACATTTTTCTTTTATAATTTTCATGTAGTTTAAAACAAACTCAATTATTTTTTTTATTTAGTAAATCAATAATTATGTCAATCTCTAATTATATTGTCAAATAAAAAGTTAATTTACTCCTTAGTTTCCTGTTATCTCTACAATCTCATGTCATTATTACAAGTATTGCTTTTATATTTAAGTCACGAATGAACTTTATACATTTAAGGTTTTAAGTGTTTTAATCAAATAATTAAATAAAGACAATTTTGAAATGCATTAATATTTGATTTTATGATTTTAAGAAAATATAAATATTTAGCTTTTGTAACATAAATTTATTTCATATATCTGAAATTTTGTCTTTTTTATCTTTTCAATATAAATACATAAATGTTTGAAGTGAAAATATCAAAAATAGATCTCATACTGTATTTGTAATATCATATTTCTAGAACTTAATTATTCATTTACAATTCTTTTAATTTTCCCTTATAAACAACTTTATTAAATCTATTATTTTTAAACGTTATATTATTTTATTTAAATATGTTGTATTTTGAAAGGCTTTATGTGCAATTAAAGAAATTGGTTTTGTTTATATCGATGGAATTTAAGGCATAGGCAGAATTTGAAATTAGTTTCCAGACATTGTTGTAAATTAAATAAACATTGAGAATTAGATTTTTTATTTTACAACAATTTACACTTAATCCTTTTGAAAAAATTTCAAAAAAAATTATAATTCATAAAAAAAAAAAAATTCATAAAAATTCATAAAAAAAACCAATGCATA
The DNA here is from genome assembly GCA_959609185.1 of Schmidtea polychroa. NCBI lineage: Eukaryota > Metazoa > Platyhelminthes > Tricladida > Dugesiidae > Schmidtea > Schmidtea polychroa. Next base: position 34,793 of record CAUHTR010000905.1, on the reverse strand, counting down.
AAATCAAAAAATTTTAAGGATAATTGAATCAAAAGTCTAATTAAAATTATTAGTGTCAAAATAAAGGTTCAATTAAAAGTAATGTGTCCCGACCTTGTTGCCGATTTTCGCTACATTTTCATTTCAGATTATAGCTCAATATTTTTATTTATTTTAAACAAATATTTGAATGTTGGAAATAGAAATAATATTCATTCTATCATTCTATCCGAAAATGTGTTAGAATTCCAGTTTTCTTTGAAGAATTCTGAAATTATTTGAGCTCTATAAGTCGTTGTTTTCAGAAAGCAAATTAGATATCATCATCCTTTTTTCAGTTAGAGATCGAATATAAAGCTTTCCTTGATTTATCATTCCCATAAGATTTTATATCTTATTAAAATGTAGAGAATAATGCAATGTTACAAATAAAATTTTTAATATTTTTTATCAATTATTTTGAAGTACTTGGTATTTTCTTTTGAAATTTAAATACAGTAAAAAACTTTATCAAGAAACCATTCAAAGCATTTATATTGAAGTCATATATATTTTTAATAAAATATTTTAATAATATGTAAAGCGTAAATTTTGCAAGACCAATTTTTAATTCTCATTTGTTTAAAAGAAATCGAGCATTATTTTCAGAAATAATAAATGTAAAACCCGAGACACTGTGGGAATGGTGAAATGCAATATGGTTATCGCATGAGCGAGTCTTTCGCAATCTTTTCAGAATTCAAATTTTTCTAAAGTTAGTTTCCGAGATTTTACAGACATAAAGTAAAGTCATTGAAAGCCCATAAAGTGTTTGACAATTGCCATCTTTAAGAAGAATTATCTACTCATAAATGAAACTATAACGAAAGCTAGTTTAAAGTACTGTAAAAGTACTTCAATGTGAATATTTAAACATTTCAATAAAATAACTACAAAATATCTAAATATTAGGAAAAGCTCTTTTCATTACTAATTAATAGGAAACTATTAGGATTTTTGTATTGGCTTTCACAAACTTTCAGCCAATGGTCATTTTACTTATCTATTAAAAGACTATGACTTTAAATTGAAAAACCTATTCAGTCCTTCTAACAAGAAAGATTTATTTCATAAATAATGTGACAAATGAAATTCAATTGTTCTTCCAGAAAAAAAACATGAATTTGCAACGAAATTTACCAAAATATTCTAGAAACATACTAAACAAAATCACTAACAAAAACTTTCCCGACTATTAAGAAGCTGTTTTAATTTATTGACATCAAATATGTAGACTTTCCATTATAACTTGAAAATCTTTTAAATATCACCAAAATAAATAAAAAGTAACAAAAAACAATTTTTCATATGTTATTAAAATGAAAAATTTAAACAAATCAAGACTTCGAGCCAAAATTATTATCAATTCTGTTATATATATATATATATATATATATATATATATATATATATATATATATATATATATATATATATATATATATGTGTGTGTGTGTGTGTGTGTGTAGAATGTAAAAATGAAATAATTTAAGATTGCAGAGTTGAAGTTTAATATTAATATTAAAACAACTAAAATTTTGTTAATAAAAACCTTTTGAAAAATCTCGAAAACAAGATTTATTCACACTAGAATAATTTTGAAACTAGGTATTAATAAAAGTTGAAAGATTTAACATGACGTTAGAACACTTATAAAATCTTAAGATAACTTTATTACCTTTTGCCGTCTGAAAAATAATAATTAGGTTTTGAACATGCTATTGAAAATTAATATCTTTCAAAAAGAAAAATCTAGTATATAAAGATAAAAAAACTTGCTAATCGTTTTAAAAAAGACACAAACAAGTTGTGTTATATGTTTTCCTTTTAAAGCGAGTGTAAACATTCTTCAGACAAATATTTTTGTAAAAATTATTTATTTATATGTAAACTTTTGAGTACTTCTTTTCTATATAAACGGCATCTAGGAAATTTTGATTTATCATAAAAATTTAATTGAGGTTGTCTAATGACTGCAATTATACCTGGCGCGATTTTTCAGGTAATTGCCTGTAGAACTTTGCAAATATTAAATATTTTATTTTATTTATTATGTATCACTTTGAAAAGTTGAACTAAATTAATAATTTAAAAAATGAAAAAATTGAAACCTTTTATATCTTTTCAAGTTTGATTATGACTTTTATTATGAGTTGTGTTTGTATGTTTTCTTATCGTTTCTACCTTATTTATATATACCAGAAGTCATAATTATGTGTGTTGATTGGTAAATGTAATTCCTGAAATGATTTTGTATGTTTTCCAGTGGAGTAGTGAAGCAAAGTATCGCCTGGGACGAATCTAAAAAGGGCCGCCGTTGTCCATTTTTATCTGGTTACAGTACAATATTAATACAATATAAACATTGTTTTCCATACTATAAAATATTTGTTTTAATATAGAATATTGCCGATTGAAAAACGATGAATGTGTAACATGTGTTTAAATTTATTTTTCTTTCTTCAAAATATATTTTGTCATTCTGTATATAATAATAATAATTATAATTTTTCCGATGCTCAGAGCACACAATGCACTTGAGTGTTAGTATAAAATAGACACGAATGCATTAGTGTAAAACGTTGAACTATGCCCTCTACTTGTATTGGTGTTGATGTGACTATTGTCGTGTGCAAGTTAAGACACCACATATGTTGTATAACATTGGCACAAAATTGCTAATGTTACACGCTGAGCAGTCTGTATCTTTAAATATATTATCTAAACAGACTATTTGAATTTGAATGAATTTGCCTAGATACTGAATTTAAAGATTAATCCAGAATTAATGATATGATTGTATCAGTTTTGATTTTGAAAATGACCAACAATAAAATGTGTATGAAATCAATGATAAGTTTGATAAGATAAGACGTACTGATATTAATCAAAATCGCCATTCGTACATCTTTTTCACTATATATTTCGATAGCATCACTATCATCATCAGGTTACCTACAATCACGACGGATGAATAACTATACAATATTGATAATTTATAAACAAATTATAAAATCTATAAATTTTTAAATTATAAATAACAATTTTAAATAGTTATTTTTTAAAAATAATTTTCAACAATCAATTATTTTATACTTTTAAAATTCTTTAAAAATTTTATTTTAATTATTTTTGTAATTATTTAACATAACTAATATTCAATATACACCAACATACAAAAACTTAATTAAAAACATTCAACACACACGTATTCACTACATTCTGCACATTGATTTTAGGATTAAAATTTCTTATCAATAATGCTTCACATATCACACGCTCAAAACAATTATCAAAATTTTTTGATAAACTTTTAAATCCGACATTCTTAATTCTCTCATATAGACTTTATTATGATCCTTAATATTGGACACTCCCTTCGTGTGACAGTGTTCTTGAACTCGAGTACAGAGATGACGGGAAGTCTCCTCAATGTATATGACATTACACCCATTACATGTGAATTGATAAACGAGATCAGAACACAATCCAACCGGCGTTTGAGATTTACTAACAAATATACTACGTACTTTTGAAATGCACGATTTTCAAACAATTCTATAAATCAATTTACCCAGCTGTTTACATATCTTTCTTTTGAAATCTTTATATCCTTCAGAATATGGCAATACTATCGTATATTTTGACTCATCTTGTTTGTTAGTATCAATACTCATATTCACTACATTATTCGACAAATCAATCAATTTACATTCATTCATACTGCGATCCTCAACATTATTCATACATTTATCAACAGTCTCAACGTTAACAATAAAAACATTTTGAGTAGCCATTCTTCACTAGTAATTCAACTAATTTATCTACAATTTTTACTGAATTTTTAAGAGGGGAAGACAAGGACCATGATCGATAAACCAATCCTTTCACCATATTTCCTTTATATTTAAATCCACAAAACCTCTCTGGAGTTTCACATGTGAACATAATGTTCTTATGCAATCTTTTCATGTAATGGAAAAAAGGTTTCACATGTTCCTTATTTTTAAATATCAGAAAAATATCATCAACATACATTTTATACACAATTGGTTTTCATATTGAAAAGAAGCAATTTTATTTTCTAAACATGCCAAAAATATTGACGCCATTGTTAGTGCTAAGGGTGAACCCATAGCCACTCCATCAATTTGTTCATACCATTCATTATTAAAAAGAAAATTAACTTTGGAAGTTGCAAACTCTAAAAGCTTCCTAAATGCACTTATATCACACATATTATGCGCATTGATATTTTCATTCCATAATTCACAACATAAATCGATTGTTTTTTTCAACGGACATTAGTAAATAAACTACATACATCAAACGAAACCATATACTCATTAACATTATTTTTATTCAATTGTCCTATACATGATGCAAATTCAAAACTGTCCTTACATTCAAACTCAGATTTTATTAAGGGTTTTAATAATCCATCCAAATACTTCGCTATTTTATACTGAGCTGTTCCAACCATAAATAAAACAGGTCTCATGGGAACTCTGTCTTTATGAACATTTGGAAGTCCGTATAATTTAGCTGGTTGTGAACCTTTTGCATGAATTAATTTTGCTACCTCTGCATCAATATGATTATTTTTTATGATGGTCCAAAATCACAAATCCATTTCCTTTATCAAATTTACAAACATTAATATCTTTCTTGGTTAAGTTCTTCAGTACCAAAAAGTCCTTGATATTCTGTTTTTATTGTTATCAGCATACTCAATCGTACTCGCACTCTGCATACTTTTTACCGTAAGTAGATCAATATCCTTATTTGACTTACATATATTATAATAAACACATTCAATTTTTGCACGCAATTTATTTTCATCAATCCTATTTTTTATGCAATGGTTGGGACCATATTTTAAAATACGTAACTCTTTATTAGACAAAACAATCTTACTCATATTAATCACAGTATTCTCAAAATTAAATTTAGAAACACCAAATAATTTTCTCAAGTTCAATAATTTCTCACTTTTAGATTTTAACAATGAAATAGAATTTTTAATACACCATTCTATACAAACTTGCAAACAAAATTCATTAGTTATGTTAAGCAACGACATCCAGTTGATTCATCTAAGGACTTCCTCCGTATCTTTTCTGTTTCCAACATTCTTCTAAGGGTTCTTTGATGTATTAATTGGATATCTTTATTTGAAAGACAATCACTAAGCTTCATTTTAAAAATGAATGAAGGAATTATCCTTTCTTCGACACAAGTTTCAAGAAAACAAATATCCAATTCCTTTCTTCTAAGCGCACAATATGCTTTTATGAGTCTTTTAAATATTAGAACAACCAAAGTATGATTTTTAAATAAATACTTAAATAAACACAGGAAAGATTTTATTAATAAAAATCGCCATTCGTACATCTTTTTCACTATATATTTCGATAGCATGACTATCATCATCAGGTTACCTACATTCACGACGGATGAATAACTATACATAACTATAACTATACTGATATTATTAATAAATTTAATACAAATAAAAAAAATATTATTAGCGCTTTAAATCTCATAATAAAAGAAAACAGACCTATTTTATATATTTGTGAAAATATTAAATTTAAGTGGATTGCTTTTTCGAAATCCGCCCAAGGAAAAATCGTGTTTTGAAAGATGTTTTAGTAAAATCTTGAAAGATAAATAAGAAAATGTAAAGTCATTTGGGCAAACGAAACCATACATAAAATCACGGTAACTATATTATTAAAATATTTTCAATCTGATTTTTAAAAAAACTTTACAGAATATTTTAGTAATAACTCATCAATTTTTGGAAAAATTTGGTCTTAAATCGTTTTTATACACTAATTTTTTCCAATAGTATCCTAAGGCAGTTCCAATTTTCAATATTTCATGAAAATATTTCCGCAGTCTTCTATTATTTTATGAATCTCATTATTGTTTAAATCAAGATTAACAATAATATGTTTTTATTTAAAATTAAATATATTGCACAAAAACTATCGAATATAATATTATGAGACTTCTTAGATTGGGCTCATAGACATAACCTATTAAATTCATATTAAAAACTAAAAATTACTTTAATAATAAAATATATTTTAATAAAATTACCCTTTAACAAATATGTTTTAGCAGTAGTATTTAATATTTATTTATGTTCAGGAAAAAAAATCAAACTATATTTTATTATTTCCAGTTACAAATTTTATTTATTTATGTTTTGTGAATTTTAATAAACATTGTCGATTGTAAAAATGCGAAGAAATAAATCTTCCCATCGGCTGTGTTTATGAGAAACTTTTATTAATTGAAAATTGATGATTTTCATTCAAAGAAATTGATGAAAGTTGTTTAAATGTTTTCGCATAATTATCAATAATGAATAGTAAAAATAATTTTCTTTAAATGAAATTATACCTGTAAAAATTGTCCAAATTCTGTCATTAAAGCCGGCGAGTTTGATTCGTTACCTATTGAACTTCTTGAACTGCTATCTGGTGGACTACTGGATCTCGATGAAATCAAGGATCCAGTTGTCGTAGTTTTATAGGAGTTACCTGTTGCATCTTCTTCATCACTAAAATGACTGATAACCGTATTGTATCTTGTTTCTTTATTTTCAACTTCTTCCAGCAATCGACAATGAATGCATGAATTGGGAATGAACATTGAGCCAGTTCTATTTCTAGCGCATTCATCAATTACTCTTCTGTTAATATTTTCCGAGACCATCGAGTTTGATCTCAACTTCCAGTCGGTTTTATTAATTTGTTTATCCATGTTTTGTTGGGAAACACTATCGCTGGAAAAGTTTATATTGTTATCTTTATCAATAAAACAGTTCTCATATTTGTTTTCCCCTGATACCATAATGTTTGTTGAAATATTACAATCGTCTTGAGGCAAATTTATCAATGGTAGATTTCTAAGAGACTGATTTGATGATTTATAGTCCATTGTTGACGTTAGAAATAATATGAAGCATGTAATGGAAATTTTTGTTTCATTTACTATAAACCCATTAATTCAATTTTGTGGAAAAATTGCCTGTAAAATCAAATGGGGTTTATTTTTCTCATTTCTATCATTACATATTAAATTTTCTCTTTTCAATAAGAATGAAATTTTTCAATGAACAATGTTTGCGTTCCATTATAAACACACAAACAGAAATATAAATAAAATTACAAATTGACTAGGAAATAGACAATGAAAAATTATTCTAAATTCCTATTGGATTTTAGACATAATTCTAATATATTATTGACCAAATTAAGAAAAAATTTCATTGTTTGTTTTAATTCTAAATCCGATTAGATCATTAAAATTGATTAAAAAGGAAATTTTAAAACAATTAAAATAAAACTCATAATATTATTTATTTTAATATAAAAATGAAAACTAACAGAAAAGTTTTAAAAAAAAATTAAATTTTAAAAATCATTTGTATATAATTAATAGATATATAAAATTTTCCAATTTAAGTCTATAATTGTCAAAATAATTTTTTAGCAATATTTTATTGTGTATGGTTTTAATAATGCTTCTTAACCTCTTAAGTGGTTTATTTCGTCAAACGAAAGGCGCTTCTCAGTGGCGAGTTTTGTTATCAGCTAGCGTATATATATTACTTGGGCATAGTGTTACAAAAAATAAAATAATATCTTATTAGATAATATTTATTAAGATAATATGTTAACAAATGTAATATTTATGATATATTTTTATTCGTCTTATGCGTTTTGTAATGCATATGTTGATGACGTATATATCCGTCATAGCCACTTAAGAGGTTAAGTAGAAATTGATAATCCGGCATCGTGTTCGATGAAAGAAGGTAAATATTTGCCCACTAGGCCAGAATTACTCCACTCTCTCCATGGGAAAATATTTAAGAAGGAAAAATAGTTCACTCAATTTATGGCTCTAAATTTCTGAACCCTTTGAAACTTTTTGAACAGATGTCAAGAAAAAATTTGAGAAAAATGTTGAATAAACCTCAGTGAAGGTGGAAAGTGGTTCTGGCTCTTTGGACTTTCATCGACTGATGAACTAATTTTAATTTCTTATCTTCCCCATTAAATGCATGATTTTCAAAAAAAAACTCTTAATGCGAGTAACATGTATGAGGCGAATTTTACGCCATCTATAGGCAATAAACAGTATTAGAAATGATGTACGTTATGTAGTCAATCAGCAACACTGCGTATCAACTTAAAATCTACTTCACACATACTTTGAGACAGCGAAATTCGGTAGGTTGTCAAACGACAACACAATGCACTTAAGGATTAAACATTAATTTCCAATAATTTTGTTTTATATGATAATAAAAATAGATATTTTATATATATATATATATATATATATATATTTTCCCATTATAATCTCATTTCGGATATTTTACCTAAAATCATATTCTGAAAGTTTGAAATTATGAACTATTTGGATATTTTGTTGTCGTTTTGATAGTCAAAGCTTCATAATTTGTTCTAACAATGAATCTTTTGCTATATAAATATTGTCTAAAACCCCCAATAAATTTATGAAAATATAATAATTCTTTCTATAGAACACAGTATCACGCTTCACCTTCTTTCAAATGTTTTGATCCATATATAATTATAGTTTCTGTACCCGGCTTTTTGATCTGGCTGAACACTTAACTGACAGATTTATCTTAACCGCAAATAAATTATTTGTCTTTCAGTAAAAAATAAATATTAATTAAAATGACCTCCTTTTAAGTTTATACAATTCTTTGGTAGTATATTAAACGAAACTGCAAGTTTATATGATTTTATCTGTATTTTGTCATTAATTTCTTCTCTCTAAATTCATTTATCGGTTTATTTGGAAAAATACATTTTTTCTTCGGTAACAATTTGTTAAAGCATGAAGAATGAAAATACTTATTATTTTGTGCGATTTAAGTATCTACTGTAAACTCGGAAATACATTTGAATAATTTCACATTTCCAAAACTTGAATTTCAACTAAAATTAGTTTAATTCCTAATAAATCCCAATATTAAAGGATCCAGTACATATTCTCATATCTTATTTTAATATATTTTACTTTAACTGAAAGTGTCCCTTAGTCGATCACAGTAAATATATTTTGATAGATTCAATAGTTTTATATCATTAAACCTTGCAAAATGCTCATCTTGCCTTAGATTCTTGTACTAATTCGTAGATGTTATCGACAAATAGCCTTCTAGATATATAAATGAATCAGCTTCATTTATCTTAGTAAATAATGCATTACTTTTGAATACTAGGCTTCTTCCGTTATTAATAAATTAAATTCCGCTATTAATAGCATAATCAAAGCTTATTTAATAGAAGAAAATAGGTAAAAAAGCAGTCTGAATTACAAAAGAAATAATTACAAAAAATAATACTAAATATTTTGTTTAAATATATCAACACTAGTTAAATTTAAGTTTATTTTGTCATAAATTTTAAAAATTAATTTTGCGATTTTTAAATGATCAAATTTGATTAGCCACTGTTCTTGAATTTTAATTGAATTAAATTAAAATCAAGCATAATAAATACTACTATGTTTATTATTTTCTATAAATTTAGAATTTAAAATTATAGCAAGAAAAAGAATACAAATACTATTAATATATATTAGAGTTGTCAGTTTTTATACTTTTGATATTTATAACATCCATAATTATATTTATTAAATTCGAAATAATTCAATTTCTTTGGATAGTTTAAACAAATATCCACCAGGATTGTTATTTAACCCTTCAAGTACTGACTAAAATTTCACTAATGAGTCAATTATACAATAAAAATAAATATTTCAATCCTAAAAAATGTCAGATTTAAAGAAGCAATTCTCGTTTTAAACAGACGACCAACAATAAAGAAGAAACCTTGAAAATAGCTTTCAAAAAAATTAAATTAAAAATTAAAAATGTAATAATTTAAAATTTAAAATAATATAGAAAAATATACTTTCAAATATGCTTTCAAAAGATCATTAGAAATCAAAATCAAAATAGAAATATTTTTTTAAATATTAAAAAAGCGTATATAAATAGTTATTGGAAACTATATTTTATAAATATTTTAAGATATTATTTATTAAAATATGTTTCTATGAGCTAATTATAGAAGCTTTAAAAGTTTAAAAATTTTTTAGTGTTTCGTTTTCAATTTTAGAGGATATTTAATTAAAAAAATTTTATTATTATTATTATTATTATTATTATTATTATTATTATTATTATTATTATTATTATTATTATTATTATTATTATTATTACTGTTACTACTACTTCTATTATTGTTATATTATTTTTATTTTTTATTTTAAAATGATGATTTCTTGGTAGCAGCATAATTTAAATGTTAAAATACTAATTAATACTAATTAAAATACTATATATTGATTTAAATGAGAAAATTTTCGATTATAAAATAATTTTTTTGCTTTTAAATGGTTTAAATTTGATTAAATAATACGTTAAAATAGAAATTAAATGAAATAAAAATTTGAAAACTACTGAAAATTTTCAAAAAAATTTCTCTCTAAAAATATAACTTTAAAAAATATAAATATATAAAAAATAATTCAAACGTAACAATTTGTATTTTAATTTTTAAAAGCTCTTAAACTTTTATTTACTTAAATTAATTCAAATATAATTTAAATTTTAAAATTTTAAAAATTATTTTAAAACATATTTTAAAAATACCAACAAATTTACACCGAAGTCAACAAATTATCAGAGTGGAAATTTCATTGATTTTCATCTTTAGTGTTAATTGTTGGATAAGAATGAATTCTTTAAATCGAAGGCTTTTTTATTGTTGTCAGTTGCTAAAATTTTAATTAAAATAATTTTTCTTGATTCATATTCTTGTATTAAATAATAAATGCTGCTACCAAGAAATCATTTTCCAACAGGATCTAGATGTTCTTTAACTCTGGTGAAAATTCATCAATGTTCTTCCAATGTATATTGATTTGCATACATTATTGGTGATGCGGGACTACCTACCATAGTGGTAGATTATTATTATTATTATTATTTACTCGCGATACTTATTAAATGCTATATTAATTAATATATAATTCATTAAATTAGTTAAATGTATATACGTTTATTTATAATACATTTATAATAATAGTAATAAATAATAATGATAATAATAATGATAATAATAATAATAATAATAATAATAATAATAATAATAATAATAATAATAATAATAATAATAATAATAATAATAATAATAATAATAATAATAATAATAATAATAATAATAATAATAATAAAATTAACTTAGATTTATTTGTTACTTAAAAAAGATAGTAGATAATATAATAAAAATAATTTTAATTCTTTTGAATATTTATTGAAATTGACAAAAATTGTCTACAACTTATCAATAGCTGGTTGAAAATCTGAATAAATAATTATGAATCAATAAATAATATAACAAAAAATACATGAAATTAATAATTTGTATTCAAGGTTATTTTTTAAAATTGGCATTTGATATTTCAACAATTTCCATTAGACAAAATATAATTTAAATTTTCCATATTTTCCCTCGGGCGTATTTATTTTGCTGAAAATTTATTCTTCCAAATAGTCAGAAAGTAACGTAAAAAGCCTAGAAAATTTACTTATAAAAAGCTGATATTAGCATAAAAGAAAATTGAATTTTTCTTTCATAATAACAATTTAATTAAAAATTATGAAATTGAGAAAAGGAAAGTTTTAATTGCTATGAATTTTAATTAGTGTTATGGTTTTAAGGGAAAATTGTAAAATTTTTAACTAAATTGAGAAGTTTTACAGAATAAATTTATAACTAATAAATGAATTTTATATTCATTATAATAAAATTACAATTTAGAATTAAGGATTGTTACGTAATATGATTTTTAATATGCAAAAGCACCCAAAGTTTTTGAAATTAATAGCAATAAATATGTTAATTTAAAACATAATTTTTTTTTAAATAATGCCATGGAAGAACTTGTTGTGTTTGGTTTAGCTGACGAATATACATTTTCGTTATATGTATTAATTTTAAAATGTTAATTATATTTTTCAAAAATTGATAAAAATATATATTTCATTAAAACAAACTTATAACTTTGATTTGTTTAGAAGCGCACAAATATACTTATTTGTAACTTTTTTGGTTATACTATTAAATGGTATAAGCTATATCTCATTTGTGACTACGGCGCCTTTAAGCATATCTATAATTGTCGCCATATAATTCGTAATAAAAGTTAAAATAATACATATCTTCAATATAAACTAATCATCTGTTGTTTTTCGTGTACAGACAATTTATCACGTGACAACTTATCACTTCATATATTTTTAATTAATAAATATAATTTTATTAAATAAACGATTACAAATGGATTCATTTGAATTTGGAGTTTTTTCAAAGTTAATTATATTCAATATATTTAATCAATAAATATAAAATTAATTCTGATTATGTGATAAAAAATTAAAAAAAATTAGGCAAGGAAAATAAAATATCAAGTGCCCTTTTTTTAGTTGTCTAGGTTTGCCTATTAGCAAAAACGACCAAGGGTATACTATTTGAAAATGTTCGATGAAATTTTTGATCTGTATAATAAAAATAGAAGAATTTTTAATATGATCTACATTTATAATCAACCTTTTTTGATTAGAAAAGTAATAAAAGATTTGTTAAATTTGACTTTTTGTAAACATTTCTTACTTTTATTTATTTTAATTTTACAAATCCTTTAATTAATTAAATAATTTATAATAATAATTTCAATAATTGTTCATATTTCGGTTTAAAATCTTATTATTAGCTGTTATAAATTTAATTTCTTAAACAAAATTAAAAATGGGTCTTAATAAATTTCAAAGGTTTATTTTTATTAAAAGTTTAATAATTAAAATCAGTTATTATTACTTAAAATATTTTATTAACTAATTTTGTTGAAACAAATTCAAAGCTGAAAAACAATTTACTTTTTGTCACACTGAAAACATAATTAACTTTCATTTTTGAGCTGGTTGATAAATTAAGCGCAATAATTATGATAGATATCACTATTTTTAAATCCTTCGGTTAAAAAAACTTAGAAAATTATACAAAATAAAGTTAATAAAAAAATGTAATTTTTAAATATATTAAATAATATTAAATTAATATTAAATATATTAACCAATTAAAATTAATTATTTGAAAAGCTTTTAATGAAATGCTTATTGTTCCAGATATTACTTATTATCCATCATTAGCTAGCATATATTTTTATGGTTATATAAATTGATGAAAAACAAAGTTTAAAAAGCAATTAAAAGTCAAAATTTAATAATATGGAAAAATTAATTTAATTATTTAGAAATGTAAAAACTCGAAATTCCATTTTTTTCGGGAATAGAGTATGATTTATAATTTAAACTCGATAGCATTGTTTTAAAAATAAAAATTTATTAGTAAATGCAAATTTTAAAGTTGAGAAAACAAAATTCCTAGTCCTGACAGCCATAACACAGCATGTCAAAAACGGTACCATAAATTTAATTATTGGCTCCTGGTGGGTGGTTCAAACCAAATTAACTACTAAAATAAAATAAATTAAATGGAAGTTGAATAATGTCAAGTCAAGCTAAAATTGCAAATATGTTTGAAGCTGAAATATACAAAACGAGTTTCAGACGTATCACTATTGAATTATTCGTGTTGGTTCCAACGCAACCTAGAATGCTTTATTATGGAAATAAAGTTTTACATGATAAAGGGAAAAGGTATTTATTATGGAAAATATTTTTATTATAGGAAATAATCATCTTTTATTAAAATCTTAAGGATATTTAAGAAAAAATATTATTTCACAAAATCAAAAATTCCCAAAATAAATTTCTCAATTAAAGATTTTCGGAAAATTAGCCAACTCAAAAATTTTCAAAATTTCCAAAAATAATTTCCCCAAAATTCCTCAACTCGTAAATCTCCCATAGATACCATATAGCAAATTTTTAGACCATTCAGTGGGGGAAAATACATGATTATTTTGAGGCAACATTCAGCAAATCCTTACATAATTTAAGAAATAAAAGATTGAATGAAACTCTAGGTTATTTATATATGTTAGTTAGAAATGCATGATTATTTACGGTAACATTAAGCAAATTATAATCAATTCGTAGAAAATTTAGTTAGAAATACAAGCTTTTGAAGTTACAGTTTCTTAAATATTTTAGTTAAAATATGTTCAATTTCAAACAACGTACAACAATTCATAACAAATTAGTGTATAGTTGATAGAAATACGTAGTTATCTGTGGTCATCAATTTTAAATACATGGCTATTTTGGGTATCATCTGACAAATTCACAGGTAATTTGTTCACAGGACCTTTTACTAATTCTTGAGTAAATTATATATATTTTAGAAATATATCGTAATTTGTAAAAATATTAAAGAAAACCGCAGAGAATTAATTTATATACCTTTGTAAAGAGACACATGGCAATTTGCAGTAGTGGCTCTACCATGTAGGCGAACTAGACAGCCGCCTAGGGTGCCAAGATTATTACAATTTTACAATTTTTTATACCGACAAAAATAAAAAAAAAATTTTTTTAATCTTCAAAACTTTTTTGTCCTTCTGGAAATTGTTTTTTAAAATTCAGAAATTTAAATATTATTGTTGAATAACATTAAAATTTGAAATACGTATTTTAAAGTTTCTTTGATGTAATTTATTTAAAAAAGTTTATTGGTGCACCAAATATTCATTAAAAAAAATTAATTTGTTTTAGTAAAATATTTATTTGTGAATGTAAATTGAGTAAGTTTTCTTAAGCCTTTAAATTTTATATTTTTTAAAATATAAAATTATTAATTTTTTTTGTTTAGCCTTATGATGGATATGGATGAAAATAAAAAGAAAAAGTTATCTGGTTATGAAAATCGGAAAAGGAGGTATGAGAAAGAAAAAGAAATTACAAAGCAAAGCGGCGCTCTTTTTTTAAATATATTTCAAAAGAAAAACAAAGCGAAGCTGATCACTCTAATACATGCTTAAAACAATAATATTGTTAGTGCAAATATCTACATATATCATTTTGTAAATTTTTCCATATACATACATATATATATATTGCTCGATTCGGTGTAGTGCATCGGTCACACTTAGAGTTTGCTAACGGTTAATTTTACCTACTTAGTGTGATTTCTATATGTCATTGCTCATCATGGTGTTCAGAGGTATATAACCCTTTTTCTTGTTTTATTACGGTAATGATGATGGTGTTGATTTTATTTTTTTGAGGCAATTAATATAACTGGTATACAATCACAAGGATTAAATGTACTTCTTGATTTTATGAGGTTGTATAAAGCAATTTGAGAATAGATATACAAAATTTAACTTTTTGTGCCATTTTACTGAAATTGATGAAATTTTGAGTCTTATTAAGTTTAATTCGCTTGTCTCACATAATCCACTGGACATTAGTGAGACGAGGCCTTATTATTTTGTATTAAGACTATGTTACTACAAGCAAACTTAAAAGCTTGATGCAATAACCAATCTTCTTTCTATAAGT
Organism: Schmidtea polychroa; assembly: GCA_959609185.1. Taxonomy (NCBI): domain Eukaryota; kingdom Metazoa; phylum Platyhelminthes; order Tricladida; family Dugesiidae; genus Schmidtea; species Schmidtea polychroa. The sequence continues at coordinate 19,183 of CAUHTR010000905.1, read as the reverse complement.
TAGTTCTTGCTTATTAACTTTACGTAGTTGATCGACGCGCCTACGCGCGAGCGTGATAGCGCAACACGGAGCTTCCTATTGATGGATAGTGGAGCGTTCATTCTCCACTTTTCTTTTGTCCACTGTGACACAAGTAGTTGCAGTGTTAACTGCGCAGGTCAACTGTCTGCTCTACTTTGGTCAAATATGTGTATGATTTTACTACCTTGTAAGGCTGTGGATTATATCATTAGTGCTCATGATGATTTTGAATATACAAAGATGATTCCATTCAAAAAATAGACATCAAAAAGCGTAACAAAAAATTTTTAATTTTGTACTACAATTATGATAAGTTGTACATAAAAACTTCTTACCTAAATGTTCGAGGGATTCTCACAGTTTTAATAAAGTCGTTACATAAAATTTCATGTAATTATGACCAAAATGCGCTTCTTTATATACTCTATTTTTTGTGTGTGTGCATTGATGCGGTAAAATAAATTCAAATTCTTCTAATTTAATTTATTTCTGTATTCAATTTTTATCAATTTTAAATTTCCAGTTTCCAGCCGAAATAAATATATTTTTACTCTCGCAATCTAAAAAATTAATTTTCAAATGAATTTCAGAATATCAAAACCCCTATCAAAACTCTGAAAGTCTAAAAATTTAACTTTTGTAGGATTTTAATGAAAACCCAGAAAATACGGATTATATACTGATTTTGTTATTATTAGATTTTGAAAACGATGTATAATTTTGGAGATATTGGAGTTTTGCATATTATGAATAATAAAAATAAATAAGCCAAATCAAAAAAAAATTCGTATTTTCTAGACTGAAGATCAAAAGGAATTTTACAAAAACGTTTTTTTATAACAAAAAATATAAAATTTTTATTGTACTCATATACTATGCGCTTGCAGATGAATTTAAGATAAGTAGATAATGGTTGTTATTTGTTAAAAATTTATATATTTAAGAATTTATTTATATATTTAGAATATATTGTTTAATATAATTTTTAAATATATAATAATAATAATTATTATTATTATATAAAGATTTTATTTTATTTATAAGATGTTATAAAAATATATTAATTAAACAAGATAATTTCTTAATATTATGTGTTTAAAACACTAAAACGCCAAACAAACGAAATATATTTCAAGGAAATTATTCTAATCATCCGTCTGTCATCATAATCAGTAGATTGATTGGCCACTAAAATTCTAAAATTCAGTCTTTTTATGTAGTTATAAATAAGAACTATTAACTTAATATGAATCGAAAATGTTATTAATAGTTTTAGTAATCAGTTCAATATTTTAAGTAACTTGTAAAAAATAATTGGAAACAAAACAGTTGTTGTATCTTTTCAAGATAGAAATGAAACCAGATGCATTTGTCTAGACTCTAGATCAGTGACAGTATACCTGGTCCCTACCGCCCACTGGTTGGTGGTAGGGATATTTTGGTGGGCGGTAGGATTTTTTCCGATAAAGATACTTCCTGTTAGTTCAAATATAATTGATTTTTTAAAAACAATATATTGTTGAAGACATTAATTAAAAACATTTTTATTTATCAGCATTTTTATTTGTTTGCAATCTCTTGTCACTACATAGTTAGATTTCTAAATAATCAACAAGTTAAATTATATTAATATTTTCATTTTATAGAAACATTGAAAAAACTTTACAAAATGTTCCAAATAAATAAATCCCAATGTGTTTAATATGTAATAAAACACTATCAAATAAGGCAATGAAGCCATGTAGATTGAGAGAACATCTGTCTACAAAACATCCAAATGATAAGGACAGGCTGATTGAATATTTTCAAGAATTACATAAAAAATTCCTAAATCAATCAACATTCGTTGAATCATTTAAAAATCTAAATGCAGCGACCGAAGATGGATTACTTGCCTCTTATTGCATATCGCAATTAATTGCAAAAAGTGATAAAAGTTATAACATTGGAGAAAAATTAATAATACCTTCAATAAACGAATTCATCACCACAGTCATGCATCAAGATATACCTCAAGCTTTACAAACATTACCATTAAGGCTTAATGATTAAGCGATACCTACAGTAAAGCGTTGAAATTTTGTCCCATATTGACGTTTTCATATACTGACACGCATATTTTAAAACCCTAAAATACATAATTTTCATAAATTTTAGCAAAATTACATGCAAATACATTGCAAATTTATTTTTTAAAAATAGTGATTTATGTTTACATTTAATACTTATACTATTGTTATTTAATAGTTTATTTAAATATTTTAATTTGAATATTTATATAATTTAATAAATCATTATTAATACATTATTAATATAAATCAAATGTCCTATGAATTAATACTAATACCATATTCTAGAATGTTTAAAAAAACGTAATATGTCATTTATATATTAAATCTAGATATGAAAACAATTATATTAGTTAATTTAAAAATTTAATATAAATTAATTTATGATTGTTATAGTAATTTTTAATTAATTTTTTTGTGTCTTCCATCAACACTGACTGCTCCATTGTGTATATTTGCACGATTTTAATTGATGGAATATTTTATTTGTAATAGGCGTGAATAATAGAAAGTAAATATTTGAAGAAAACTTCATTAAAAATTACTTTATTAATTTTTAATTTTTACTTTCTAATTGAATTAATTTTAGGCAGTGAACAACAATTAGCGGTAATAATTTAAATTTCAATGATAATTATTACAATGATTTTAATAATTGCAATGCTGCATAAAAATAAATAACTATTACAATGATATAGACAATTTCAATTTAGTAAGATTTTAATGATATTTTTAAGATTATATTTGATTTAATTTTTAGGCAATGAATAATTATTACATGAACACTGGTAATTATAAAATTGAATCACTATTAAGGCGAGTTAAAAATATTGTTGAGTTGTTATTATTGTTCGGTAGGAAAGAACTTATAATCCAATTCATTGTGCTCTTAATCAGAAAAAAGAACTCACAACTATCCCGATTTTCTCTAACAATTAAAAAACCTCGCTTTGTGATATGGAGAAAATTATTAAAGCCGAAGTTGTATTTCAGACATATTTATCTCCAAAGCATGTTGTTGAATTAGGTGATTTTTGAGTCTAATTGTGTAGTTAGTAATCTGGGCCTGTACGAATCCTAAAAATCTTACCCAGCTTTGCTCTAGGCAGTAATTAAAGTCAAAAGTTATACAAATTCCTGGTACCAAAAACTAACATAAGCATTTGAATCTTAATCATAATTAGTTGATAACTCGATGCTCCCCCACATCCTCTCATTCAAACCTACTTCACTGAAATTAAAATTTTGATATTCACACTCACCCCGATAAACAACTTTTGCTTCAAACAATGCCCTATCTCGACTCCTAAATGCCAACATGAACATTTTGTTATTCAAACCCACTCCGAGGAACACTTTTTGTTCTTGATAATTTTCTGAATTATGCTGTTTACTGGTACTTAAAAAACCCGCGCAAACAATACCGCTTTAATAACCGCGCGCTCTATACAGCGCCGTTAAAAAACGCGCACTCAAAACCGCGCTATTGTTTGCACGCGTTTTTTAACAGCGCGGTTGTGGGCGCGCGGATATTAAAGTAACCAAAAAACAGAATCAGTAAATAAGATAAGCCACGGGGTCGAAATTGTTGGGTAGAAAACAGCCTATAATCACGGACTGGGTAAAAGAGGAAGCTGTGAAGAATTTGGTCAAGACATCTTCAGAAATTTGGATTTGTATAGCTAACATACAGACACAAAGCAATTTTTATTGACTTTTATTTTAGGATGATTATTTTCTTTTATTTCAATTTGATAAACATAATTTTTGCCACCTTATTTCTAGCTCCAGGATATTTCTTTTTTTAATTTTTCAAATGTTTTTAAAAATTTTTCTTACAAGTCTCAAATCTTTGACACAAATTCTACAAAAAACAAATTTAATACAAAACACTTAGATATTTGTTTGTATATAATAATTAATGATGTGGAAATATCAAAAATCTTTCCAAAGACATTCATAATTCCTTTTTGTTGAACCAAAACTGATTTTAAGCTCACGTAGAGGTAGCGTAATTTGAATACACCATAAAATAGCACGTAGACACGGTATTAAATGAAGTCAAACTGAAAATACGTTAAAGCACCAATTAAACACAACTAAAGGAACATGCACAACACCAACTAGGGACAGATCAACGAACAAATACTTTACTAACAATACCAAACTTTATAGATAGCAGGTAAACTTAAAATAAGGGCAGATCACTACTCAAAATCTTGAAAGTTAAATTGTTAAATTGATCAACACGAAAAGTCAGCCTAATGTAAATATTGGCGAACGCTTGCCCAAATATAGATAATAAGCGAGTCAGAATAACCGCTGATGGAAATAGATCAAATCGAACTTAAAAATAGGGTCGGATCTCTACACAATTTTAGAAAATGTTGATATAGAAATGGTAGCCATTAGAACCTAAGAAAGGGACTTCAAACTATTATATGGAGACGGAACCCTGTGCAAAAATCTCAAAGAGTCATCTGGCAATGAGAAAACCCGGTAGACACCGGTCATACCGAAACACCTAAACGATATTTGATGGAGTTAATAGACAAGTTAATGTGACATAGAATTGTAAGGAAATTGTAAGGAAAAAAGACACCCAATACTGACGGGGAGTGTCTGCACTTCCACGATGAAGAATGGCAAGAAGACCTGGCCTACTGTCGGGACAAACAGGTTGAGATTCCCGTATCAGTCTCGTGGATGTGCGAAGTGCCACCGTGGAAATGCGGGAGACCTCGAGGCTATGGACGCGGCTATCATACCCGTTGGTACTCTGACGTTCAAATTATTTCGTTTAGTTATAATAAATTTACCTTAGTTAGAATTTAATTATTTGTGGTTTAAATTGGATTATTTGTGTTGTAAATAACTGTTAGGTTGCACGTTGCATTTGTTCAAATAGATGTTATAATGAAAGGAAACTTTGCAATAAACAAATGGTGACTGACCCTCGGTAGGGAGAAATGTAATGACATAATATCTTAGAAAGTTATATGATGAACCTAAACTGTATATTCCTGTTTCCCCGCCTAATTCAAGTATGTAACACCTTGACAATAATACTTATTTACATTTAATTTTCAGTGCTGAACTTATTATAGAACATGCGAGACGACTGAGAAGCCGCGTTAAGGAGAAAAATAGCCTAAATTAAATTTAATGTAAAATTTATTAATTTGTTAAGAGTAGAAATGTAAAGATGGCATTTTTTAATTGTGTAATGAATTTTATTGATTAAAAATTGTTTAAATCTTTAGTGTAACTGGAAGTCTGAAATTGTTATTAAAATAAATATTATGGTTCAGTTTTTAAATTTTTTTGAAATTATGAATTATTGTAAAAGTCAACCAGCCATGACAAAGAGAAAAGTTATTTTTTTTAATTTTAAAAAATTATAAAGCCACCAATCAAATTAAAAATAAAAATGATGTCAATTACTCTTATAAAAATTGAAAATCTTGGAACATTTGGTACCGTTTCATCTTCATAAATGCTTAGAAACATATATTATATCTTAATATTATATTTACATGATCAAAATTCTCAATAAACATATTTAAGGTCTATGTCTGGTTAAATATTTTACAGGAGAAATAATATATTAACAAAGAATTAATTGCAACTGTTGATTTTGAATCTCAAGACGATTCCGTCCACGAAATCCTTCGAATCAGCGAAATTTCCGTACGTATGAATAATGTTGTATTAGCATTTACGATATTCGATTTCCTAATAATGTCATTTTAACATAATATATTAATAAAATGTTTAATTTCGATTTCATTTAAACAAATTAAATTCAGAAATCATTTCATTAAAACAAAAATTACTTTTTAAACCATATTTAAACAAATTATACAAAAAAAACAAATCAAATCTTTTTCTATGTAGTGTCAAAAAAGTAAATTAATTATAATGGATTATCGTGAGGAAAGATTCAACTACCCACTGATATTATTTTTTAGACATATATTTGACATATAATGGACGTTCCAAATTCGAAGTAATGATAAATGAAAAATTAATTTGAATTTATATTTAAAATATAAACTAATTTCTTATTATCAATGTACATTTTTTTAAAACAGGTGTCCAATAGAAATTTTTACTTTGTAATACCTGTAGCCCGAAACTTAAGAAATTCATAAAAATTGCAGTTACTTAAAAATGTTAATCCATTATGTATAAATTCAACAAAAGAAACTGTACAAATAGCCATTATTTAAATTCATAGATTTCAATTAAAGTTACATTAATTCTATAAATATATTTCCTTACATATATTATTTATGTATTTGAAAAAAAACTAAAATTGAAGTTAGTAAAGAAATTAATCAGATAATCTAAATTTTCAATTGATAAAAATAGTTGCAATTTTTTATATTTCGATGGAAATAATTTATAATTATTTATGGATGATAAAAATAGACATTTTGTATAGCATTCATTGTTTTAATAGTGTACTAGTATTTAAACAATTCATTTCAATTCAACTGGGAATAGTTTGTACAAGGTATAGAAGAAATAATACATCTCCCACATTTGACATCGCATGCAGTGAAACTACTGTGAGAAGCAAAAGAAAACAACAAAATATTTCTCTTATTATGTATCTCAGTTGCTATTTATAGCTTGAAATAATACACCAGTTTTCAATATATACCATTTTTCTATAATGAAAAAATTTTTTTCATAATTTTATAATATAGAATACACACAAACTTACTTGTGTGTTGAAAACTGCATTTCAGAAATTGCATTTTTATTATATGCTAGACAAATGAATTAACAGAAAAATTAAGCATGCAACTGCGATTCCCTATCCTTATAAGACAAGCGAATTTGCGATGAAAGTTAACGTATCAGTTTTTACATTTATTGAGTTATTTATTTACATCAATTCTTAGAAAAGAAATAGTGATGAAAATTATTTCCAAATCATTCGGTTTTGGCAAAAATTCATCAAAAATTAATTTTATCGACATGTTTGCCAAATATTTGATGATTTTAGAGATATAATGAATATTTCAAATAATTGTTAAATAAATGTAAAATTATTATTACTTTAAAATAATTATAATTCTAATTAATGACAAAATTGTTGTCAACAATTGTTGAAACAACGTAACATAAGCACATATTCATAAATTTAAAATACTAATAATAAGAAATAATAATGATAATAATAATAATAATAATAATAATAATAATAATAATAATAATAATAATAATAATAATAATAATAATAATGATTATTATACATTAAAAAGTTTGTATAATATAATAATATCATTATAATATTAAAATACAAGCTTTCAAATGTTAAAGTTTAAATAACTTACTTGAAAGCAATTCCAAAAATGGTTGATTTATAAAATAAACGGGAAACATTAAATACATAAAAGTTGGTTTATACGCCAACACTCACTATAAAAATGCAACAAAAGAAAAACGGTGTAAGTTGTTATATTATTATAAGATCAAATTTCATTGGTGGATTCTGAAGCTAATAGAGATTCTCATTTTAACAGTCCCATTCATCGTTGTTTAAATTAACAAATTGAGATTTTATTTTCGTATTTTTTTGGTATGTAAAAATTCCATTTTTAATTCCATATTTGAAATGATATCCTTTTAGCTATATATGGCCAGATCAGAAGTAATTGCTTTTCTTGGTACGGGAAAAGTCGGTAAAACAAGTATAATTAGGCAATTTTTACAACACACATTTATTGAAAAGTATACCCCAACTGTTGAAGACACCTTTACAAAAGTTATTGATATCAATGGACAACAAGTCAATGTACAGTTTATTGATAGCTCTGGAAGTTATGCATTTCCTGCAATGAGAAGATTGTGGATTCAAAAAGCAACTGCATTTGTTTTAGTCTTTTCTGTGACCGATAAAGAATCATTTGAGTTATTGGACAGTCTTTTGGTGGAAATTAAAGATGTAAGAGGAAGTGATTTTCAATCAAACATACCCATTGTTATTGCTGGAAACAAAAATGACATTGAAAAAAAGTGCGTTGAAGATGAAATTGCCGAAGATTGGGTTTTGAACAATGACGTACCATTTGATAGTTTGATTTTCTGTTCTGCTAAAACAAATGATTCAATTCACAGTTTATTTCAAGCTCTTTGGGAACAGAGGAGAGATCAAGTAAGAAGCAGTCAAATTATTGAAGATTTGCAAAGCAGTTGTCATCGGATTTCCGACAATCCTTTCATTAACAAATCTGTGTTGGGAAATGTTAAAAGTAAACGACGGTTTAGTGCTTTTGCGGTTTTAACTGGATCTAATTTGAATGGCGGATTGATTCAGAGGAGAGATTCAGCAACTGCAAATGATGTCATCAACAATTTAAATGGCACTCAAAGTCCTTCAGTTCGTGGCCGAAGAGGCAGTCGAGCCAGCATTACGAAATTATTAACAGGTCCAAAACCAAATAACCAAAAGCCAATTGAAAATTTGAAATTCGATTGCAATATTTCGTAAAATATTATTGATGATTTTTGTATTTATTCAGTTTTCATAAGTTCATTATTATTTGTTTAAATTCGAAGAGATTTTCGAAGTGCAAAGATTGACTATTGTTAACAATAACCAAGAAGGAATTCATATTTTACAACTATATAAATGTATTAATTTTTCAACAATTATTCCATATGTGATTTTGAGTGCATGCTAAAATTTATCATTGAATTTGTCTGGTTGCCATTTCTATATGCAAATAATTGTGCTGAAGATAATTATGCATTTTATCAATAAAATATTTATTTTGAGTCGCTTTTAATTATTATCCTGTAAAAATATTTAATTTAAAAAATATCTATAAATACAAAAAATAATTTAATTATTGTAGATATTAAAATTAAAAATTAAATAATATATTGCAATAAATACTGTAGTGATTCAATTTTTTAAATCATGGAAATAATGAAAATATAAACTCAATAAGTTCCCATTCTGACATAGAAATAAACATGGAACATTTTGTCGGGTTTTTTCTTTTAATGGATTATATTATTTTCTGATTGTTTTTTCCCCTTATATTGTTGAGGAAAAGAATCTTGTGTTCTATGAGGTGTAAGAAAAAGGTTTTAAACTGTACACAAAATTTTTATCAAATAAATTAAATATTCATCTACGGATTGAAAAAAACTGAAGATATTAGTTAATGTAAATAAATATTTTTTAAAAGTAATTTTTTTAAAAAAATTAATTTTGATAAGATCCATTTTTGAAAAAAAGATGCATTGACGGCATCTATTAATAGTCTCAAGATTCCTCTTAAACTCCACCAATGCAAAGTATCCTCACCCTTAAACGAAACAAAATCCCAACTTTTACAAGACGGCTTCAAGAATTCATTACAAAGATTAACCACAGAAAACATTTTTCATTAAAAAATACAAACCATCAACCAACGTTCAACTAACTTGAAATTTTTAAAAAAATTTTAATTAAGAAAAAAGTTAATTAAAAATTAATTAATTAAAAAAATTAATTTTGATAAGATCCATTTTTGAAAAAAAGATGAATTGATTTAAATGTATATATTATATTTATATATTATATTCAAATTTTGATTATTATTTGTAATAAGTTAATTATTTGTTCTTTTCCATTGCTATTTTTATTAACTTTATTCTTTTTGAAACCATGCACTTGAATGACATTATACAATAATGATCGGATTTCATGATCGGATTTTAAACTAAGCCAGAACCAGACTCAATGTCGAGTAACCAAAATTTAACAAACATATAGAACAGATAAAAAATTTAGAAAATTGTATAGATTTGATAATATTTAAATATTGGGAACAAAATTTATATTTAATGCCAAAAATGTTTTAATTTATTTGTATGTGTATATTTTCAAAAACATTTTGTTTGAGAAGAAAGATTCATTTAGAGAGAAATGGAAAAAAGGAAAGACTTTTTAAATTTTTAATTAACACTTCTCTTAATTTAAATCTTTTGAGTTTGACATGCTGTGTATTTGAATTTTTCCACATTTGAATTTATTTGTTCATTTTTATGAAAACCCCAGCACCTTCAACGTATGATATCTTCTTCTCAAATTGATTGTGTCAGAAAAGTATTACGTATTTTAAAGATGGTCAAAAAATTAGATAAACTTTAAAATAAATTTCTTGATAGTTGAATCATTTATAAATATATAATTCAAATAAAAAGCTATTTAAGACATAATTCGCAGTATTTATTCATAAAATGAAATATATCGACCTGAAAAGGTCCAGATCACTCCAATATAAAATTTAACAAGTATCTTTTTGCTTCTCTCTGATTTAATCTATGTTCTCGAATAAAATACATTATCCCAGCGTGTCCCAAACTTTTTTGACCGCTGCCCGGTAGGAGATTTTAAAATTTTTCGCGACTCACATTATGAAAAAACACATTTATTTACGAAACAAATTTTATTTTTCAAGTTATTAGTTTTTTTTATTTCATACACATAAATTGCAAAATAATTATATAACTGTTATATAATTATTTTACAATTTTTTTGCGACCCGCTGCCGGGTCGCTACCCACACTTTGGGAAACGCTGCATTATCCTAACTCTTTTTTAGATTTTAAAATATGAATATATAGTAATAAATTGTATTATGTTTACCGAACTTAACTTAATAACTGGATTATTTTACAATGCTATAATTTCTTTGCTAATACGCACAGAAAGATCAAATTTGAAGACATGATCAACCAATTTTTTAGAAACAAAATTCACATTAAATCAAAATTTTAAGCACTTTACTATTAATAATATTTTGTAAGTGTTCATAAAAGTTGGAAAAGCATAATTCATCAAATGTTTTAACTTTTTCTTTACTTTTGCAGCATCGGTTATCCTCTGACTGAACCATTAGTTAACCAGCATCCACTTTAGTCTCTAAGTGTGTCCAAATATTTAAATGATATGTTTTACTTTACGCATGTAACCAATTTTTTAAATTTTAATATTTGGAATAAAAAGTGGCAGATTTAAATTAAGAATTCAATGCCGAGGAACCACTGAACTTAACCTTTTAAAAAAATGAATTTTCGAGAAAACATACGAATTTCATTTCAAAAAATTATTATGAATAATAAAATGTTAATTTATCTTTATAATTTATAAATTTGGGGATAAAAACATAACAACCTAAAAACATTATTTCATAAATATTCGCCATCTTGCCAAAAATGGATAAATATTTATACTTACATATATATATATATATATATATATTTATGGGTAATAATATAAATACATCAAATTTAAGTTTAATGTTATTGAAACTTACTTTAAATAATTATATTCATCAAAAATTCTAAAAAATATTTTTATAATTTAATCAAAAGCAAAATATTTAATTACTAAACCATTTAAAAATCATTATTAAAATTTATTGTTACTCTAAAAAATTTATTTAAAATAAATTAAATAAGAAAACCCTGCCCATTTAGAGCAATTTATACGCCCTTATTTAATGTTATCATGGCCCTTACTTGTGTCCATGTTGTGTATATGTTGTATGTGATTCCCTAGGTAGAAATTCCCAGCGTTGTGCTTATTTGTATTTAATTTCTGATATTGAAGTTATTCATTTTTACTTAAAATTTTATGAAATTTCATGCTGAAATAACTTGTTATTAGAAATTTAAATATGTTCAATGATTTATGTAAGCTAATAAATTAGTTAATTTAAAATACAAAGTTAATTTATGTACTGCTACATTAAAGGATTAAAGATGTGATCAACACGATTTTCTGATCCGCTCTACAATCACATACAATACGAAAAGACAAAAAACTCTTTAAATTCGGTAATCATAAATTTTAATTGTTTTATCTTTCTCACCATTGATCGACTATTTTCAATTAGTTTTTTATTCATTTTATAAATTTTTCACTTTATCTTTTAAAAATATATTTTGGTAAGCATTTAAAAAAGAAGTAGAAAAGGTGGAAGGATTTGATTGGTTAATTATAGTTAATTTTTACAAATTTATAAATTGATATGACTGAATTCATAACAAATAATCCCAATCATTTTATATAACTAAATTTTAGAAACTAATTAATTAATTTTGGTTATTTAGTCAAAATTTCAATGAAAATTGAAGCTTCATTCGTCTCATATTTCACAAAAATATTAATGATAATAACATTGTTTGTCACATAAATTCTATATGAAAATTTGATGTGAAAACTAAAAAAAATTATAATGTTTGTTCCTCATCAACAAATAATCCTTTTTAGACAAAATTAACTCCCATCATTATTGACATTAACGTAATAAGTTACTACTTGTACCCGGTATAAATTATTTTACGTTTTTAAAGGTAATTGTATTTTTTACAAAATTTTTTTTCACCAAATATGCCGATGCCCATTGAAGATTGGGTATTTTAAATTTTTCAACAGGAGGCATAAAATGTTTTGCATATTTCTGTGTAAACTTTTATTCTTTAAACGTCCAAAAGAATGTATAGGAAATAACCTCAAAAAGAAACCCGCTAAAACTATTTTGGCAATCCATTGTTATTTAAAAAAACCAGCGGCAACTTTTTCTAACCTAATACAACCTAACGGAGCGTAACTTAGCCAAATCTATAGTTCAATTCGCGATGTTGTTTTGGAAATATTTTGTGTACTTTCCTTCAGACATGCATGGATAATTTGCATTTACTTCACCACATGGACCATGTATCATAAATTTAGTTATGAATACAAACAAAGAATAACTCTTTTACTAAGAACGATTCCTCTATTTTGAGCCTGACTCCTAATAGAGTTGATGAGGTCATCATAGCACTCTGCATATAACTTATCTTGATTTGGTTCAAATTTAAAAGAAATCTAACTAATGCAGTTAAAAAGGATTTTTCATAAATAAATATGGACTTCAAAAGAAGGGGGGGGGCAATGAGAAGTTATTAGGATACATAATAGATGGAATTAGCATCATGATAAATAATGTCAACATCCTAGAAACGAAAACCAAAAATAAATTTATAACTTCGATTTCTGTGCACTCAATTTCACATAAATTGAAATTGTGCATGCTAAAATTATAAAAGATTTTCACTATATTTTAAAAATTTATGATGTTTTTCTTGTATTTTTAAAGGTTTCATGGAAATTTACGAAAAATAATACAGGAACTTCAAGAAATTGAAATATTTTTTATGAAATAATTAAACATTTCCACGGGTCCACCAGATGGGATATATAATATGTGGTCACCTATGAAAACCTTAACAAAGGGCTTGCATTTTTTCTAGTAAAACCACATATTATTCTTTAAAGAAGATCGGAATAATTTTGTATGCACAAAATAAAAACTTTTAAGACAAAATATCTATACTTATTAAACAATTTTTAAAAAAGAAAAAAATTCACTTAAATTACAATAAATAAATAAAAAACAAATGAATATAATTATAATAAAAGCTGTCACAGTTAATGTTTATGTTCCTATATTTAATATTTTTATTATAATTTAATATACACACATATAGGAGTTAATAATCCTAAAATGGTGTTATTAAAAGGGGTGGGCAACATACTGTTGCCAACCCGTATATTTATGTGAATTTTGAAAAGTTATGTGTATGTTATTTTTTTATTAATAAAACTTAATTTCATAAAAAAATCTTTTATTTCAAATATAGTGCTTAAGTATTCTATTACGCTAGGCGTTCTAAACGAAAAAAAATGCGAAAAATTTAAAACCGAAATAGAAAGCTTTCCCGAATATAACGCCTAGGCGCTATGTTCGGCGGAAAACTGTAGTTCTGAAAAACAACAATTAAAGACCTATATAAGTTCTCTTATATTGTCAGAAAATTTTGAAACATTATCATTATGCCATTTTTTCAACAACGGTAAAGGATGCGCATTATTCTTTTTTTAATTTTCCCTCAAACAATAATAATTTCTTCAAAAAGCTTGACTATGAATCCGTTGATATATCAAAAACATCGATATATTTACTGATTCATAGTCAAGGTTATTTTAATAAATACAATGGAAAAGAAATCAGTGGTGAAATTTGAAAAACAAAAGTTCTTATAATATAATAATTTCATTTGCAACAATTAGATCAAAATGCAATCATCTATAACTAAATTATTTTGACCCTACAATTCTATATTTAATTGACAAACTTTTGCTGACAAACATTTTTGAATGGCTAGGAAAACATCATCTTTTTGAAGTATCTGTAAGACATAAAGACAATAAAGACATAAGCTTGAAAATAAGTTTTTTCTATATTAAAGAACATCCTTTACAATTACTTGAACACAATCTTTTACTTTTTCCCAATTCGAAATGGCTTCTTAGTTAATAAAATATTATTGTTTTAATAGTTATGAATTTTATAATGTAAATTAGGATTTTTATTTTGAATTTACCTTTTTAAATGGATTTTTAAAAATGTTTACATTTCAAGATTAACTAAAGTATATTTACTTAATTCTACTGTAATAAAATAGTTGTTATAAATATCAGAAATTTACTAACTTTCAAATTCTCTAAAAATTTAAAACTAACTACTTATTATTCAGATCCATGAATATCAAGAATTAACGGTAAATTGTCGTAGAATATTAATAGAGTATTTTTGAAATTTAAAATATATATTTAGTGAAATTAATTCATTTTTTCGAGAATTTTTCTAAAAATATTAATTAAATATACTGATTTAAATATCAAGTAAAAATTAAAATTTAAAAACCTCTGTGAAGGAAGTTTTATTGATAATTTCAAAAATGATTTTGAAAATATGAACATATAAATGTAGATAATATAAATGAAATTTAATAACTGAATTCTCATCCAAATTTAAGAGAATAGATTTTGTATTTTAAGAAAAGAAATAAAATCAGTCTTAAATAAGATGGCAAAATATTATTTTCGTCATTGATAAAAAATTCATGAGACTAAATTTTGATTATTTTTTAATTTTTTAATCGTGATTTTTTATTTTTTATTTAGTGTAACTATGTTCTAAACTTGTATAGGGCGGTACCAAAATATTTCGTGGATCATTGACACTAACATATTGTAGCTTGTTTTTCTCTTCCTTTCCAAAATACAAAAATTTATAATAGATATTAAAACCCGAATTCTAACTCTTATATCAATGTAATCCACTTGGTCATATACAGAAATTAGACTACTTTTAAAAGATTTATTATATTTCATTATTTTGTATAAATAAAATATTTTTGTACGATGTTAATGAAAAATATAATTATTTATCTATTTTCAGAAATGGAAATTTATTTGAAACCTTCTGATTTATTTTTTGACATTTTATAATAAACTTTTGCATTTTCTTTAAGAAAATAAATCTTTAATTTTCATTGGAATTTCCAAATTATAATATTCAAATGATTCGCAAAAATGATATTTTCTTTTATTAATTGCTTAATTTTATATACGTCATTTAAAATTTATTTAGAATTTATGTAAATTAATTTCATTTAAAATTCAAAATTTCCTGTTTATAGCAAATATTTTTAATCGAAAATTTGTATATATAAATAATTAATTATTTTTATAATACATTGAAACCTTATCTATTGTGGACATGTTTAGTTTCATGATTTTGTCTGTATTTTGTGGCTGTCCCAGAAATCAGGATAGCGGTATTTCAAACATTTTAATGAACGGTATAAATACCGGTATTTTTGTAACGAAAACAAGTATTTCGGTATTATAAATCAATTTTTTATTTCAATGTATTTCAGATATCTCTTGAGTACGTTTCAAATATTTCAATTATAATTTGAAGTTCAGTACGTTTCAGCATTATTTTTGCTATTGGTCAAATATATTAAGTAGCCAATTTGCATTTTTTATTATAATAAATTAAAGTTTTTTTTGTATTTACTACTTAGATTTGCTTGGATTTTTCGAAGGATATATAAAATGATAAATTTCGCGATAATTTAAAATTCCTTTTGTATCGTAAGATAATTTTTACATCAGAAAAACTTTGAAGAAAAATGAGAAGAAATTTCAAAATGTAAAGAAAACAAAACTATTGTCAAGTCCCAACGGGTAAGCACTAGTAGAATGAGAACCCATCTAATATAATTCATAAAATTAAATTATTGAAAAGAAATGCTGAGTATAAACACTGACTAAAGCTGGTTCCATTGATAAATTTCAGACTACTTTCCTGCAAAAAACTGATTCTTTACCACGAGTGCACGCATGACAGCATGTTACGAATTATCCTTTAAAACTACGGTTCATATCAATTGATATTAGAAAAGGATTAATTACACAATCTTATTCAAACATACCGAATTTCCCTAATACTATTAGGAAAATAGTTTTAGAGTTTGAAAAAGACCTTACCTTGTTATGGTTTAAAATTTTTCCACCCAAATATTCCATGGTGAAAGATTTAGTTTAAAGTTAGATGTTCACTTTTCAGATGTTCACTTTTCAGATAAGAAATTTGGAACCTGGGTTATTGAAAGTAAGCTTCAAAATAATGGTCTTTAATTAAATGGAAAAATTGTTTTTCTAACTAAAAGATAGGGCATCAACCATGGTAAAAGTGGGAGAAATGATTAACGAATTAGTTAAGGTCTATCAACAATTATGTTTTGCACATGTCATTCAATAAGAAATCATAACAGTTATTTATAAGCGTTATAACAAAATGAATCTGAAATTATATCTGACACAGAATCTGATGATGGTCATGAAAAAAAACACACTTTGAGGATGGAAAGCTAGAAAATGATTTATTAATAAATATAATTGCAATTTAAGTAGCCTTTATACATTAAATAGAAATTCATGCCCATTAATTGATAAAATAAAGAAAATAATTAAAATATTTAGACGCTCTCCGACGACATGAAAAGTCAGATGTTGGAAAAAGAAATATCATTAGTTTTGGATTGTAAAACTCGCGGAGTAGTTTATTTTTATTATATTTATTATACAAAAAAACACTTTGAGAAAATAAAAAATTGCATTCAGAAGGCTCTTACTTAATTGGATTTGGAAGCTTGTTGTCAAAGAGATCCAACTCTTTTAACTTAAATGATGCTTTTGATTTTATGTCCATGGAACTAACTGCTCAGAACGTTTATAGATAATGAATTATAGCACGAATTACAGAATCGTATTTTACAAAGACAAACTGATATGTCCAAAGTTCTACACTATCTACATAATTTAAAATCGAAAATATTGAAAATGAAAACGAATATAATGTTTTGACCAATTCAATTACTAAATCAGCAATAATAAAAACAATCAAAGATTTATTGAAACAAATGAAAAATACAGAAAGAAATGTATTGTGGGTATTTTATTTTCATATTCAGAACCAGAAGTATTGATCTATATGCAAGACAAGCTGCAACCACAGTCTTCCCCCACTTAATCAGCCCACTTAATTGGTGAAGAAGAAAAGAAAGATATAAAGATAGGAATTATGACCGAAACTCCAATTGATATTCTCTCTGGCATCTATCCTTATCTATAAATATCGTCGTAACAGTTTAAAGGATTTATTGTAAGAAAAAGAACCGACTACATATGTTTATGAGAATACGCATGTATCTATATATCTGATAATTTGTGATGAAAAATATGCTTACAGATTTGAAAAATAATAAATAATGAATCGGATCTAAATTCTATAATTAATAAAAATATGTTCAAAAAAAATTATTTTATAATATGTTCACTGATCACACATTCAAAAATACGAAAAAAATATTTCACAAGAAAATATGGATCAATGATTAATTTTTTGTGTTATTAATTACAAAAAAGATTTTTATATATGTGAAAATATATGTTTTGTTTAAAAATATATTTAATATTAATTAGACTTATTCGAAGGATTCGTTAATTATAAAAGTTATGACAGATTTCAGGGTTATTTTTGGTGCTCCAATTATTTGGGAATTTGCATAAATTTTAAAAAAATGACAAAAACTCTGTAGTGCCTCTGACTAGCACTTTTATCAATTTAATAATTGAACTAAAAATATATTAATAAATTAATTAAATTAAAATAAAAAATTAAAAAAGATTGTTTAAATAATCCTTTATTTTTCACTTTTTTCGAAAATCATCATCAAATTAAATTTAAAAAATCATTAAATTCAAACATGTCTAACAAAGTCACTGAAGTCGAACAAGTTGAAGAAGTTTCAGAAGTTGCAAAAGTTGAAGGAACTGAACAAGTCAAATCAACTGAAGCAGTTACTGAAGAAGTTGAAGAATCATCAAATCGAGTCAAAATCAATGGATCAAATATCCCAGGAATGCAGGAAACAGAAACCTTCGTCTTATTTACAATGATATCTCTGATGATGGTCAAGATCTTCAACAATGTTAATTACAATAAATTCTTTGTTCAAATTAATTGTATGAATTGACGTGCGCCAATTAATCAGGAGATGACAGTAGCAATAAAAAATAAAACAAAATCAAAAAAATCAAATACAAATAATTATTATAGAAACGTTATGCGACATGAAATTGCTTATTTTGAGAAAAAAAAATATTAGAAGAAAAAAATTTCAACTTGTTTATGATTACACGTTATATGTGCCACAAACAAGCATTGAATCCGAAAGGCCATTTTCAGCATCTGGTGTTGTTTGCATTAAATTTAGATCCAGGTTATATGATAGAAGCCTCAGTGCATTAACATTTTTGAAATCATATTTCAACAACAATAATAAAGATCCAATAATCAATGTTGAATAATATTTTTGTTATTTTATTTCTTTATATACATTTTTTATGTCGTACAAAATATTTATTGAACATTGTAATTATTTATAATGTTTTTTATGCTGCACTTGAATTTTGAATCAAGTATTTAAATTAAATAGCCTCTGTCCTCTATATGAGGAAACTGCAATTACAACAAAAATTTGCTAGGGTCTAATTCAGGGGTGGGGAACCTGAGGTCTTTAGGCCACATGCGGCCTCCCGGAGCTTCATGTGCGGCCTCTGAAGCATTATCGAAATAAATCTTAATTTATATAAAAACTCTTGAATTTTTGAGAAT
>CAUHTR010000904.1:0-98758 GCA_959609185.1 Schmidtea polychroa | reverse complement strand
NTTTGAGTTAATTAGTTTCTTAGGTTCACATTGAATTTATAGTTTAAGAGGGATTCGTTTAGAAATAACCAGCTACACTAGCATGTTGTATTGTGTGAAATTTGAGTCAGGGGATATTCCCCGTTTATCAGTTCTTAATGTTGTGTGCAAAATAGTATAATTTAAGTGTTAATTTAGGTATGTAAGTTAACGAAAAGGTCGATTTAATTAAAATTTACCTACTTTCCCGACTACACTGAGTACGGTACGATAGGCCCTATTGTAATATGTATCCACAATTAGTTTCCCATAATTATTTCGTCCGCATAGTCCCTGTGACTATGCCAACTACCAAGAAGGATTTATACGCCCTACTCATGGTTAAACACCAATAGTTCGTGGCGACCTCTGGTTAAGATTATGATTTTAGTGCATGTAGGGTCGATGACCCGAAATCATTATGAACTGTGCATTCATAACTGACAAAGTGCATAGGTGCAGGTTTGGCTGGGATCTCGCTTCAAAATCATTGATAACCGACGATCTCATTCAAATCTACACCTCTATAATTAAATAGAAATAATGAAAACAAAGTTTCAATAATAATAATTTATAATTCACAATGAAATCGTCCTTACTTACAATCTCAGAAAAATCAAAAATTTGGCATAAGAGCAAGCATTTGCATTTGCATTTTTTTGCTTAAAAAGTGACGAAATGTGTTAGTTTATATAGCCTCTGTTTGACGTGTAAGTATACATGCGTGCATTGATGCAGTAAAACAAATTCAGATTATTTTAATTCTCGAACATTCGATTTTTAATTTTTATCGATTTTGATGGCGATTTTTCAGTAAGAATTTTTGTTTTTATTTTTGAAATTTTATTTTCGAATTATTTTTTATTAAATTTGCCTCCATGATGGATTTCAGCATTTCCAGAACATTCCATGCTAAATTTAATCTATTTCTTATTTTTAAATTGTTTTTTATGATTTCTTTTCTAAAATATTTATTTTTTAAACTAAAATATTTATTTTTTAAACTAAAATATTTATGTTTTATAAATTTTATTGGATCGTTTGGCCGTCATGATGGATTTCGCCATTTTTATGAATCGTTCTGGATTTTTATTCAAAATATCGATATAATTTTCTTTACGTAAGATTTTATGAAGATTTTCTTTAATTTTCTTTTTTAATTTTTACTAATCGCCTTTATTCGAATTTGTTTTTTGTTGTTTTATGTCTTTCGGTTATATTTGAGTAAGTTTTCGTGTAATACTTCTTGCTCGTGTTTTATTTTATTTTTAATTCAGATGTTTTATTTTTGGGTATATTATCTCTCTATTATCATTGTTTACTTGGTGTTTTATATATTTTTATTTAAGTAAACTTAATGCTGGGTATACGTGTTGTGTACTGACACATTTCGTCCCATTCCCAACTTTGGGTCTAGAAATCAGTTCTAGCCCAACAGTTATTTTCAAAGTATTATTTTCAAAATATTATTTTCAAAGTATTATTTTAAAAATATTATTTTCAGAGTATTATTTTCAAAGATATTTTCGAAGTTTCATTATTATTTACTTAATTTCTACATCAATTTCAATATTTTCACGATTTTCAATATTTTCACGATTTTCAATATTTTCACGATTTTCGACATTTTCATAATTTTCAACTGTATTTCGTCCATCATTATTCACTAAAAAATCGTAAAAATAATAATTTACCTATTGATCCACGATCGTTGTTCATTTTGAAATATTTTTGTAAAAAGAATTACAAAAGCATAGAGTATATGTAACGTCTATCCAATCAGAATGCAGAAAAAATTAACGTACACATATTCATGTCTTTGTTTAAAAAAGAATGAGTCATCGATGAGTCATTGTTACTAAGTGAGAAACATAAAGACATCTTTGTTACTCATTGTCTTTGTTAAATTTGCACGTGACATGACTGGAACATGTCTTTGTAATGTGAATAATAATAATAATAATAATAATAATAATAATAATAATAATAATAATAATAATAATAATAATAATAATAATAATAATAATAATAATAATAATAATAATAATAATAATAATAACATTAATAATAATAATAATAAACTTGTTACAAAACATTTAATTGGGGGTAGTTTCGAATAAAATTCATACTTTGTGAGAATTTTATAAATATTGAGGAAAACATTATTTCTGCGAAATATCGCTATTTAGTAAATTCTTAGGAAATTTAGCAATTTCATTTCACATTTATATTCAATTTATGCATGATAGAAAAACATGATTATTTTAGAAATCAATTCATAGATAAAACAAGATTATTTAAGGTATCTTTCAGTCAAATATTTAGGTAATATAGTATTTTTTAGTTAATTTATGAATATCAGTATTAGGATATATACAACAAATTAATCAATAAAGACCATTATTGTAAGTTCTTTTATATACTCAGAGTTTATCCGACAAGATATTTTGTCCCCATATTGGTATTTGATTCAACAATAAAAATAGACAATGAATAATGACGTAAGACCTTCTATCGGCAGTCCAGAACCCGTCACAGACACTTTCAGTCGGTTATGTATCCCAAAGACTTTCCTTCCAACAGCACCAATATATCCGGTAGAAAAACTAAAGGAAATGAGACCGATTGAAAGTATTGAATTAGCAAATGAGCAAATTGTACCAACGAGTGCAGAAATTGAAAGGAGAAACATGCTGGGATTACCAGGAAATTATGCGTTAATGACAATCGGANGTTCCACTAAAACCAATGCCAATACCAGCAGCGCCAATGGAATTTTCAGCAATGGATATTATCGGGCCTTTACCCGAAACTACAAATGGAAATAAATATATTGTTGTATTTTGTGATTATTTAACAAAATGGCCAGAGGCATACGCAATGCCAAATCAGAAAGCAGAAACAGTTGCTCAAATATTTGTCGAAAAGATTATATTTAGATATGGTGCTCCAAAGAAATTGTTAACAGATCAAGGAACAAATTTTCAAAGTGATTTATTAAAATCGATTGACGAATTATTTGGTATTTATAAATTAAATACATCACCATATTAACCGCAGACAGGCGGGTTAATAGAAAGATTTAATGGTACTTTAATCAATATGATCTCATCGTATGTAAATCGGAAACAAAAGGATTGGGACTTATTTATCAAACCATGTCTGTTTGCTTATCGAAATGCAGTTAACGAGAGTACGGGTGAAACACCTTTTTATTTAATGTATTTGAGACGAAACAATATGCCAATTGATTTGGAATTTCAACCTCCAACTTCTCAATACATGGACGTTCCAAATTATAAAATAATAATGCAAGAACGATTACAATTGGTTTTAGTAAAACTTTTACCTTCTTTCCTGTATTCTTTCGAGTTAGACAAATTTTGCACGTATTACACCAATGCTTTACATATTGATTTATTGTATTCCAAAAATACTTTAATTTTAATCGTGACATTGTTTCTGCTTTCTGATTATGCATTGCCTATGCCTCTGGCCATTTTGTTAAATAATCACAGAATACAACAATATATTTATTTCCATTTGTAGTTTCTGATAAAGGCCCGATAATATCCATTGCCGAAAATTCCATTGGCGCTGCTGGTATTGGCATTGGTTTTAATGGAACCTTTATTTTCTTTCCCGTATTCTTTCGGGTTAAACAAATTTTGCACGTATTACACCAGTGCTTTACATCTTGGTCCATTGTATTCCAAAAATACTTTAATTTTAATCGTGACATTGTTTTTCTTGCTGATAAATGTTCCATCATGATATTGTAGCAATAACGTATTTCGATGTTTAGTTGGAACAACTATTAATAATTCATCACCTTTAATACACTTTAATATACCTTTGTGAATTACATATTTATGATTTTCCTCAATTAATTGTTTTAATTCATTGTCCTTTTTCATTATTACTGTATGTTTGATTATTTGTTTTAGTTCATCATCCATTTCCTGATCTTGTTGTAGCTCTGACATATTGTTTGTTGCTTTAATTACTGCGAATACTGTATCTCTCAACCTTATTTCTTCCTGGTCAACATTAATTTCCTCATTTGAAATCCTTGACAATGCATCTGCATTAGCATTTGATTTTCCTGTTCGGTATTTTATTTCAAAATCATATTCTTGTAAGGCCATTCTTATCAATTTGCTTGCTGCATCTCGATGTTTCATTAACCATTGTAATGGATTATGACCTGTATAAACAATGAATTTTCGATCTACTAGATATTGCCGAAATGTTGTTATCCCATTTACTAAAGCTAAAGTTTCTTTTTCAATTGTTGAATAATTTTTTTCATGGGGTTTCAATGATCGACTAGAATATGCAATGACATGGTCTTTTTCTCCTTCCACTTTTTGTCCCAACACTGCTCCTAATGCAAAACAACTTGCATCTGTCATTAATGTGAACATCTTTGTAAAATCTGGGCATCGCAATATTGGATTAATTAACAATTTTTGTTTGAGAATATCAAAAGCATCTTGCTGAGCTTTATTTTACTTAAATTTAATAGTTTTCTTTAATAACATTGTTAATGGTTTAGCAACATGTGCAAAGTTTCTAATAAATTTTCTAATAGCTTGCTAATCCAAGAAACTGTCTGACATCATCAACACTTTTTGGAATTGGAAAATCTTTGATTTTCTTTACATTGTCTGGATTCGGTTATAAACCTCTGCGTGAAATAATATGTCCAACATACACTACCTCTGACTTTCCCCATTCACATTTCGATGGTTTGATTTTGAGATTTACTTCTCCTAGCCTTTTAAACACTGTTTCAACATCTTTCATATGCTCCTCGAAATCACTTGAAAATATTATAATATCATCTATGTACACTAAGGCGTGTGGAATATCTCTCAGTACAAAATTCATTCCTCCTTGAAATGTTGCTGGCGCACCTGTTAAACCAAATGATAAAACATTAGATTCATACAAACCTTTTCCATCGGAGAATGCTGTTTTTACTTTATTTGATTCTTTAACTTTAAATTGATTATACCCTTTATTTAAACCAATAACAGTAAAATATTGAGCTTCTCCCATTTTATAGAACATTTCCTGAGGAACTGGGATTGGATATGTATCTTTTCTTGTAACTTGGTTCAATTTTCGATAATCAATACAAAATCTCATTTCAATGTCTTTTTTCTTAACAACAACAATGGATGAAGAAAATGATGAAAAACTGTCTCTGATGATATTGAATTCCTTTATAGCCTTTATTTGTCTATCACTTTCCTCTTGATGTGTATAAGGAATTCTGTATGGTCGTAATTTAATTGGAGTTTCATCAATTAATGGGATTTCGTGCTCAACTACATGAGTAACTCCTAGATCATATTCATGTTTCCCAAAGACGTCTTGATATTTCCTCAATAATTTCATAAATTTCTGTATTTGCTTTTGCGTCAAATCTTTACTGTTGACTTGAGGTTTTTTGTATATTTTTATATTTTTTGGTAATCTTTTATTGTCAATTTTTAAGATTTTTGTCAACTTTCCCAATTTAGTTTTTGGTCTTAATGCTATTTCTTTATCATTATTGTTGGTGATATAAACAGGAATTAATTGGTCTTGGACCTTCACTAGTTCGTCGCACATAGGAATATCATACTTTTCGATCAATGTCTCACTTGGTTGAAATATAAATTCATGCTCATTGTATTCACATAACAAATAACCTCACTTTGAGGTGGAACTCTTAATGTTTGGTTTGGAAACACGTCCCCTGTTTCATGAATGGCTTTTCCCGTTTCTCTCATAATCAAATTTCCTGTTTTTAAATGGAGACAAACTCCTTCTAGTTGTGCCAAAACATCCATACCCACTAAACATTCCACTGGACAATTTTGCATTATTAAAGCATCATGAGCAATTTCCTGATTTCCAATATTAAACTTGACTCTAATCTGCTCAATAATATTTAGTTTGCTTTTCGTCATTGATCGTACTACTTCTTCTGTACTTTTCATTTGTGCTTTCTCATCTGAATTCAACACTTCGTCTGATAATACCGTATTACTTGAGCCTGAATCTAATAATGCTTCAACTCTTTGTTTATTTACTAGCACCCATATTCTTGGTTGTCTGCCTTCGTCTCCGATTGTCATTAACGCATAATTTCCTGGTAATCCCAGCATGTTTCTCCTTTCAATTTCTGCACTCGTTGGTACAATTTGCTCATTTGCTAATTCAATACTTTCAATCGGTCTCATTTCCTTTAGTTTTTCTACCGGATATATTGGTGCTGTTGGAAGGAAAGTCTTTGGGATACATAACCGACTGAAAGTGTCTGTGACGGGTTCTGGACTGCCGATAGAAGGTCTTACGTCATTATTCATTGTCTATTTTTATTGTTGAATCATTGAAGTGCCTTCATTTAACTATGGTCCTTATTTCTGGAGGTTTTCTATTATTTTCTTTTAAATTTGAGCAGGAATCAGCCCTTATTTCCGAGCTAATGAGTGTGGTTCCATATTCCTCATAAGATTTGAGTAGGGATCTGCCTGTATTCTATACTTCTGACCTATTTGAGATCCTAATCATTCCTAGAACCTATAAAATTAATCAAACTAAACCTTATCTACCTACGACTGGCCTTAGTTACTCTGTCACTACACCTAACTCCCTCATATTCATAAAAATAACGGTAAAGGACCCATCCTATGCTATCTATATTCAAACAAGGCTCCAAACTGTCTAAAATGACTATATTTCCCATCGACCCAATGTACCAAACTGGCGAAAACATCTGTCGACCAACAGCACAAGTGCGATCCGCCCACAAACATTCTGTTCAATCTAGGACATCAAAGCATAAAAATAAAAAAAATATCCATAAAACTAAATTAAATGACAATTGGATGATTACAATTATTACTAAAAATTCATGAATAGAATAGGCAAATAAAATAATTGACTAAACACAAAGAAATAACTCGACAAAATTAAATTTAAAAGTTTATTAATTGCTTAAAACATTACATTGAATTATACTATATATAAATTTACAGTTTACATAAAATTACCAAAAATCAATTTAACTTACCAAACTGTCATAAAACTGAAAACTGAGAGCTGCCTGAATGAATTTGTTCAGTGACGTTGATTGACTGTTTGAAGTTGAAGTGGTTAATTTAATTTTCCAGTTAAAAACTAGTTGTTAGACTGATTTTCAATCAGTATTTATACTGATTTTTTGTACTACGCATTCTCTACTACTATATCCAATTAGAATGCCAGAATTTTTTTTACTTTTGCATGCATGCATGTGTGCAATTATTTATTTTTAATTTAATTCGTTTAATTAATCCAAATTTTGTAATTTTTAATATTTTTTACGATTTAGTTTCATAAATTTTATAAATTAAATAATTTTAGTTTTATTTTAGTTTTAATTAATTTAACAACTTAGTTTTAGAAATTTTAAAAGTTAAATAAGTTTAGTTAGTTTTGTTTTAGTTTCATTGATTTAAACAATTTGGTTTTATAAATTTTATAATTTAAATAATTTTTTGTTGGTTTTATTTTAGTTTTCTTTAAACAATTTAGTTTTATCAATTTTATAATTTACAAAATTTTACTACTTTTATTTTACTTTTTTTATCATTTTATCAGTATATTATCAGTATATTATCAGTATATCTGTATATTTCAGTTTCAATTTTAAATTTATTTATTTAAAACATTTCGTATTATTAATTAATTTATTACCGATTATTCCATTCATACTATTTTATCTTCTAGTTGTTAGATTTTTCGAAAGCGATATTTCTCCTAATTGTGTTGGTGATTGCAACTTCTTGGGTTCTTTTTTTTATTATATATGTTTTATTTATCCTCTATGTATTGAGTATTTTAATTTGTTTTATTTGGTTTTTAATTCAACTTGGTGCGATTTTTATGTTATGTATTTCCGATTCATTAAAACAACTCTCAATTCTCGGTTCTAGCCCAACACAGGGAATTGTTCAGAATTTTGAAATCTTTAGTTGTCTTAAGATTTTTGCGCAGGGATCTCCCTGTTATTTTGAGTTAATTAGTTTCTTTAGATTCACATTGACTTTATAGTTTAAGATGGATTCGTTTAGAAATAACCAGCTAAACTAGCATGTTGTATTGTGAGAAATTTGAGTCAAGGGATATTCTCCGTTTATTGATTCCTAGTATTATGTAAAGAATATAATTTGAGTGTGAAATTAAGTGTGTAATTTAATGCAAAAAGGTCCATTAATTAAAATTTGCCTGCTTTTACGGCCATACTCGACTCGTTACGGCAGACCCTATTGTCATGTTGGGTCAACGCTACAGTAAAAATCACCGTAACGTTGACTAAATTATTTAGTTCCTTCGAGCTCTTAGAGCCCCGCCGCTCCAGAGAAAATTTATCGACGAACTCCTTGACTTATACCATGAAGTCAATAAGACCTCCGGCGACCCCGATTCATCATAATACATATATGCCAGGTTATGAACCTGCAGCGTCGAGGGTTGTGAACCCAACGACGAAAAAGGTGCATAGGTGTAGGGTTGGCTGGGTTCTCGCTTCAAAAATTAATGCTAACCGACGATCTCACTCAAACCTACACCTTTGTAGCTAAATGAAAAAATGAAAACGAGGTTTAAATAATAATAATTTATAATTCACAAGAAAATCGTCCTTACTTCCAATCTTAGAAAAATCAAACTCAAAAATTGGGCATAAGAGTAAGCATTGAAAAGTGACGAAATGTGTTAGTTCATATACCTTATTTTTTTGTGTGCAAGTATACATGCTTGCATTGATGCAGTAAAACAAATTCGAATTATTTTAATTTGGTGGGTTACAGGTAATCAGACATTTTACCCTGTCGTGATGTTTCCAGCGTAACCCAGAATACAATTACAGTTCCACCACTTGATACCCGTTGAGCGATCAACGTTGGTACTGTACCAAAGGTTTGAGTACCGGCAAAAAGTGAGCATGTTTGGCATACTGTAATTGTCCAGTACTCGCTTGGGTCTACGGACTGCCGATAGAAGGCCTATGTCCAATTTTTTCTGGTCCCTTCGCTTTTGAATTGTGTTGCCGAATTACAGGTATTTATCATAGTTTCATTCAAGCAAACGGGTTGAATATTAGCACAACAAAAATTTAATTTAATGACACATTTCGCATCAACACAAACAAACATTTAATTTGATGACACCTTTCGCATTAACACAAACAATATTTAATTTAATGACACATTTCGTATTTAATGTCTAATGGATTTTACTCGACTCTGCAGGGACAGCTGATTAGTTCTCTGGAACGACAGGCATGTGGGCTTGTTTTGACTGCCGTAATCTGGCCCGTGCCGC
This sequence comes from Schmidtea polychroa, assembly GCA_959609185.1. NCBI lineage: Eukaryota > Metazoa > Platyhelminthes > Tricladida > Dugesiidae > Schmidtea > Schmidtea polychroa. The sequence continues at coordinate 89,377 of CAUHTR010000904.1, read as the reverse complement.
CTTGCCGAGACGGATCTTTTTCTAGGGTGGCGCGGAAGGTGTGGAACCGCCTGTCGATGAATTCTGTCATAGGCCGGATTCTAGCGATCGCGTCCCTGTCTACTTCTTGTTGGTTTACTTGCGTTTCTAGCTCCTTGATCCTCTACCTATCAAAACACAGTTAACCACAAACGCAACCAGACGCATCTGTATAATTTTTCAAGTGAAAAAGGCAGTGCCGGAAATTCGTGTGTATCAAAAAACATCGATATATTACTGATTTATAGTCTTCAAGCTCTCTTTTTAATAAATTCAATGGAAAAAATAATCAGTGGTGAATTTGAGAAAAAAAGTTCTTAGAAACAATATTGTTTATGCAAAAATCAGTGGAGAAGCTTTATCAGCAAATACAGATGCTGCAATTGAGTGGACAAAATCAGTTTGTTCAGAGCTAAAAAGGGTTTTAAAAAGAGGATATCTACAATGCAGGTGAAACAGGCTTGTTTTATAACTTAACACCTGAAATGACTTTCAAATTCAAGAATGAGAAATGTCTTGGTGGAAAAAAATAGAAATCGCCTAACTGTTTTGGTTTGTGAGAACATGACTTGAACAAAAAAAACCCAGCTTGTTGTCATAGGGAAATCTCTAAATCCACGCTGCTTTAAAAATGTCAAAAAACTTCCTGTTGAATATACAGCAAACAAAAAGGCATGGATGACATCTGAAATCTTTAAAAATTACTTGTCAAAGTGGAACAGAGATTGAATCACCAAAAAAAATGAAGATTTTACTGGTAAATGACAACTGCCCAGCTCATCAAAAAATTCCCAATGCAACCAACATAAAGTTGGTTTTCTACCACCAAATGCAACATCAATTTTGCAGCCAATGGACATGGGGGTAATCGAAAATCTGAAAGAGTATTTCCGAAGATTTCTTGTTTTGCTGTTGATTAAAAGAAGAGAAAATGGCAAAGATGACAAAATAATTGTTATGGGTGCAATTTGCCTGATAAAGGATGTTTGTGACAGTGTCAAATCTTTAACTATCTCACACTGTTTTAATAAATCTGGTTTGAATGACGAGACAGTTTCCACCTATCAATATTCTGAGGAAGACCTTCCATTGTCGCAATGGTTAAAGGTAAAAAGAATAAACAACTTTTCGCATCTTGAAGACTTGGATGACTGTTTCCATTGATGAAGATCTGGTGACATCTATAATCCCTCGGAGGAAGACATCCTTCCAGCTGTTCTTTAACAAGAGGACAGTGAAAATGAAGATGAAAGTGTCGAAGAAATACTACCTACTGTATTGTATTCACAAGCAGCTTTGGAGATTTTGACTCAATTTTCAGAGAACAACATACCAGAATCTGTTTTTACAGCACTCTCCCGATGGGATATTAGAGACATCAAGTTAAATTCTATGAAGCAAACTGGTATTTAAAGTTATATTAAAAAATGACCGAACAAAAATTAAAAAAAACAATAATAAAAACCCTTGCATATCTTATCATTTTTGATGTTTTAATAATAATTTTAAGTTTTTTCTACCTTTTTTGTTTCCTGGTTATATCGAACGAATTTTTCTGGTCCCAAGCAGTTCGTTATAACCGAGTTCGACTGTATTTTCTTTTCTTTCTTAGTTTACTTTGTGTTTTTATTTATTTTTTTGTACTGTCCTCCTCTCCCTTCTTTTCAATTTTAATTTCCGGCATTTTTACTTAGTTGCCCTTTTCGATTTAACTAAACAATTTCCCAACAAAAGTGAATCAAATAAATTAATTAAATCGAGAAAATAAATAAAGAACCAACAAGGTAAAGTATAAGGCGGCAGCTAAATAGCATTAAAAAACGAAAGATGTCAAAATTTATTGCAGTCTTGCTAAACCTTAGTAGAAAGCTACACAAGACCAAATTGAAAAATTTCCTTGGTTTAATTAGTGGCGTAAGAAATTTTATTAATACAATTTGAAAATTATACGTTACTTTTCTCTTAATCCTTGTCGTAAAGCAGCAATTCCCAACAAATTTTATTTAAACAAATTTTTGTAATTTACTAATTATTCTAATCTATACTGTCACTATAAAAGATAAACATTACGAAAGCAAATTTCGTCATTTAATCTTTAATTACAAACTATTTACACAACAATGTTACGTATTTAATCTGCTAAATTGAAATGAATCACTAACAAGATATTAGATAAATAATTTGGAAATATATAATTAATTTAAGACAAATACCATTAGAATTCTTCATAATCTTAAATAACAATAAACAAATTTTAAAATTTATTACAGAAAATACACAATCTCATGTTCCATCAAATTTAACAGAATCCTAGAATCGATAAATCCAAATGCCATTTGAACGCGTCTTCTATTATTTGAACTTTAAAAGTTAACCTTGCTTACCATCATTGAAGATTTCAAAAAAATAATTTAAATTATGACCAGTGAAATACATTAAAAATTTTAATTATTTAAAACAGGTACATCGTATTTGTTAATTGCGCGGCAGTCTTAGAAATATATCCTCAGAATAAAATACCGACAATACAAAGATGATAATTATTCGTAATTATCTCCTCCCCCATATCCTTTATTTCTATTTTCGTAACCACCAGAGTAACTTCCTCTTCCACTATAACGTTGACCACCGCCTCTACTGGACCCTTCTTCCCTCTGTCCATAAGACTGATAACCACCACTTTTAGAATTACCATATCCACGGGTATTATAATTTTGACCTTGACGACGTCTATCCCCATCATCGTTATCGTATCTACCAAATTGTATATCTCCTTGTCTGTCATTATAATCTCTACGAGGTTGTCCACCATTACCACTATTACGCGAATATGGCTGGTTTCTAAAATCATTTCTAGGACCTCCTCTACGCATATTAGATCTATTATCATTTGGTTGGTAAGGTTTGCCACCCTATTTATGTTAATAAAAAGATTAAACATGAATAACTACTTACCACTACATTTCCACCGTCCGGACCACTAACATTTCTAGCCTCAAGGCCCTTAGGTCCTTCAATAACATCAAAAAGAACTTCTTCACCATCTGCTAATGAATTTGAATTGGTAGCTGTTATTGAAGAATGATGAACAAAGACATCTGCACCATCAAGATCTTTTTTGATAAAACCATATCCAGATTTTGTATTAAACCACTTAACGTGCCCGGTAACCTTAGACTCTTAAATAGTAGAAAAGCTATAGATAATTTTAATGGTAATATAAAAGACCTTTAATATCATAGTCAGTCATGATAAATAAAATGGTTTCGAAACAAATTATGTAAATAAACAAGCAATAATTTTTTATTAATTAAAACTTTCATTATTAGTAAAAACTACTTAAAATTAACGATAAAAATATTAAATTAAATCATTATTTGTTGATATTTCATTCAATTTTAAAATTTTCAGAATAAATTTAATAAAAATAGTTTTCTTAGTCTGAACTGGAATAGTGAATTATCAAAATAACTATTCCCCTAAAAATAGAAAAGTAATTATTCCTAAATTTATTAATTTTAGTAATGCTCTAAGAATTTTTAAAATTCTTTACATTTATTAAAAATTTTTGCCGAAAAACGTAAAAAAATTTAAAAATGATTAATGTTGGCGCTTAGAGGGGGTGTCATTTAAATGTTCTAAGGTTGCTTATGGATTTGGCATCGACTTTTTCCTAAACGCCTTCATGATTATTTTTACTTTATACCAGTGTTTCTCAAACTTTTTACGTAAAGTACCCTTTCGTAATTTATTAAATTTTGAAGTACCCTAGTAAAATTTTATTATGCAAATATAACTAAAACAACAATTTTTACAACTAACAATAACTTTTTATTAGTTTTTTTTATATATAAAAAATAAAAAAATTAGCCTGTTTGGCTGCAACTAGAAGCTCAATCCTTGGCTTAATGGTGCTGCAAGCTAAAATTAAATCATTTTCAGGGCATAACCTATTTCGAATTTTATTTTTTAATTCCGTTAAAACGGAAAAACTAGCCTCACACAAATACGTTGTTGGAAATGGTAAAAGTTCTATGAGAGCTGCATTTCTCAATTCGATGTATTTATTTTTAATTTTTGCCAAAAAGTTGACACATTTTCTTCCATTTTCATTGTGAAATCCACATAAAGCTCCATTAGTTTTTCTTTCATGACAATTGAAATTCCGGCTTGTTCAATAAATTTATCATTGAAGGGATTTATAACCCAAAGCTTTTTATTATAATCCTCTTCATCCAAACTAAGAATATATTGTTCGAAACTTAATTCTAAATTTTCTAAATGTGTGATTATTGTCGTTTTCAAATTTTCACTTAAAACAATTTCATTTTCTTCTACAAAGTTAATAAGCTGTGGAAATCATGTAAAATTTCCATTTTTTACCACATTTGTCTTCCACAACAATATTTTTTTCTTGAATGCATTTACTTTATCACGTGTTCTGAATATATTTGAATTAGGTCGTTATGTTTATCTAAAATATCACAGAGATATACCAATTTACAAAGCCATATTTCGTTTTCGAAATATTGTGCATAATCGGAGTTTATTTCTCTTAGGAAAATGGCAATCTCTGCTCTTAGCGTAAAAACTCGATTCAATGCTTTCACACGTGACAGCCAGCGAATCTCTGTGTGAAGTAATAATGTAGTGAAAATAGATCCATATCAAGGCATAGCACTTTAAAAAGGCGCGAATTCAGCGATCTTGATTTTATTAAGTTTACTACTTTAACATTTATTTTTAAGACAGAATTTAAATCTTCATTTAATTGCTAATACTTCTCGATGTATAATACAATGAATCCACTTTATTGAAGGATTCACACGGTGTATTCGAGATTTAAGTCCACTTTTGCGACCTAACGTAGATGCTGCTTCATCTGTGCAGACTGACACACCATTTCCATGATAAACCATTTTTTTCAATTTGTTCATTCAATAAATTGAAGATAGCTTCAGCCGTATTTCTCATACAGTATATATGTTCTTTTATTGCTTGTTCATCATCATCATTATCATCAATATATCTAACAAATACCATCATTTGTGCGATGTTTGATATATCTGTCGATTCGTCAAGCTGTAATGCAAACTGTTTTTTTAAAATTATTTTTTTGAACGATTTTGAAACAATTCTATGATTCGATGTACCCAACTGTTTACCGATCTTTCTTTTGAAATCTTTATATCCTTCAGAATACGGCAATACCATCGTATATTTTGGCTCATCATGTTTGTTAGTATCAATATTCATATTCACTACATCATTCGACATATCAGTCAATTTACATTCATTCATACTACGATCCTTAGCATTATTCATACATTTATCAACAGTCTCTTTCAACGTTAACAATAAAAACCGTTTTGAGTAGTCATTCTTCACCAGTAATTCAACTAATTTATCTACACTTTTTACTGAATTTTTAAAAGTGGAAGATAAGTTTCTTTTATATTGAAATTCACAAAAACTCTCTGGGGTAGTATAGAGGCCGGTATCTGTTGGTTTCCTGTAAACAGTTAGGTACATTGAATTATAGAATTATTTCGAAATCGTTCAAAGTACGTAGTATGTTTGTTAGTAAATCTCAAACGCTGGTTGGATTGTGTTCGGATCTCGTTTATCAATTCACATGTAATAGGTGTAATGCCACATACATTGGAGAGACTTCCCGTCATCTCTGTACTCGAGTTCAAGAACACTGTCGGATGAAGGGAGTGTCCAATATTAAGGATCACAATAAAGTCTGTACGAGAGAATTAGGAATGTCTGATTTTAAAATCTTATCATAAAATTTTGATAATTGTTTTGAGCGTGTGATATGTGAAGCATTATTGATAAGAACTTTTAATCCTAAAATCAATGTTCAGAATGCAGTGAATACTTGTGTGTTGAATGTTTTTAATTAAGTTTTTGTATGTTGATGTATATTTATAATAGTTATGTTAAATAATTAAAAAAAAATAATTAAAATAATATTTTTAATAATTTTAAAAGTTTAAATATAATTGATTATTTAAAATTGTTTTAAAAAAAATGATTATTAAAAATTTTTTTATTTATTATTTACAATTTATATATTTTATAAATTGTTTATATATTATCAATATAGTATAGTTATTCTTTTCGTCGTGAATGTAGTTAACCTGATGATGATAGTGATGCTATTGAAATATATAGTGAAAAAGATGTACGAATGGTAATTTTATATAGTTTAAATAATTTTCAACTAATTCTATTTTACATTTTATTATTTTTCCATCGAAATTTTTAGTTTCAATTTTAAAAAATTTTATTTATCTCTTTATTCTATTACACGGGCTTTATTGATTCTTAATGTGTTATGTAATTTATTTTATTTATTTTATATTAAACCTTGATCATAAATTTTTTTTCCAACTTTGTGCGGTTTTTGTGTTAGGTATTTTCGATCCATTAAAACAAATTCTCAATTCTCGGTTTTAGCCCAACAAATCATACCGGGACCCGTTAAAATTGCGTCCCGTAATTCTGTTAGACATATGACTTTTCCAGGTCTTAGTCTATTACACTTCCATTAACCTATTGACATACTATAATAATTTAAGACATGTTAAAATTCAATTATAATTGGGAAATATAATTAGGAAATATAATTATTATTAGCAGAAAAAGGTCTAAGCTAAAATTCAAGCAGTTGCCACATACAGTGACTGGTCATAATGCGCATACATACTGATACAGTGTTCGAATTTAAGTGCAAGTCACATGCAAAAGTTTTATTTCTGGTCAGTTGGTTGTTTCTCTCGTTTCTGGGTTGTTTAGGCATGTTTACTTCCTGTTGTTGGTTTTCATAATTAGCTGGCGATATCTACTGAAGATCATGGGATTCTCTCTATCAAGGTTTGACTGTTTTCACTTATTCTTTTTGAATTTTTAGGCTGGGATTCTGGTTTTCTGGATCATTTGATGGTATTGGACACACCTTGTTTAAGGGTCTTCGGAACTTTTGTTTAATTGGGTGATTTGACACATTGATTTTTCTTTTGGTTTTTCTCGGTGGTTTTGTTTACGGTTTTCCTCTTATTAAGGAATTTTCTTTCTTTACTGGATAACTTGAATTATTTTGGCTTTGGGTCTAAGTTCACTTGATTTCATTAACTTTCAAATGTCACTGGGTCTGTGACTTTCGTCTCATTTATCAGGATCTTTTACCGTTTTCTTCTTTGTTTGGGATCCAAATTAGATATTACTTTTAGATATTTGTTTAACTCATTCCTTCCGGGTTTGCACTTTTATTCTTCTTCTTGATTTATATTCTTTCTTCTCATTCAAGCCTTTGTTCTCATTTACGATTATAAGGGTTCAAATTTGATATTTTCCTTACTGATTACTTGATCTATTTTCATTTTAATTACTTATACATCGATCATTTGCTACATTATACATCAATTTCTACGTATACGTCTAATACATTTAGCTTGCTATTTATACATCAAATTTTACATATGTACACTTCCTTTTTACTATTTTCATCCACACTTCCTCTTTAATTTCCACTTCACCCTTTACACCACCCTTCTTCTTTTCCTTGGCCTTCATTATTTGTGTGTCTGCTGCCATATCTTTGGATTTCTCTCGCTTATTCGTTATATCATTGATTTTTAATTCGACTGACCTTGCTTCGTCATTTAGTTTGAGTATCGTTGTCTTTAGTATTTCATTTTCTCTTGTTTTGTTTTCTGCCTCTTCATTTTGCATGAATATCGTTATCTTTAGTACCTCATTCTCTCTTGATTTGTTTTCTGCAACTTTTCTCAATATCATTATCGATTCATCCTGTCTCGTTTCTTTCACAACCAGTTCCATTATTAACCTACCCTGTTCCACACATTGTCTTCTCAATTCCTCGTATGCGTTGAGTTTTACCTGTTCCTTCACGTCATTTGTCCGTCTGTGCACATTTGTCGACTGTTGTTTTATTAACATTGGAGATTGATGTTTTCTAATTCCTGGCTGATAAATTCTGTTTTCGACATATTTTTGATTGTTCTGTTCTCCGACGTTTTCTTGTGACTGATCTCTCCCTGGATTTGCCCCATTCGGACAGTTATTGACCAAGTGTCCAGTTCTTTTACATTCGTAACACCTTTTTTATGCGGCGACATTTATTTTTTCTGTGCTCATTTCTCTGACAATTCTCATACGTCCCATCGAAAAACTGATCGTGCTCATTGTGTCGTTGCTGGTATGTGTTCCAATAATTGTTTGTACCCGTGTCACTTTCGATATTCGGTTCGAGCTCGCTTTCATTTTTTAACGTGTTTATGTCATGGCACTTTTCTTGTGGTTTTTCATAATTTTGGTTTTCGTGATTTTTGCCATTCTTCGATTCGCGATTTTCCTGGATTGTTGCAATTCCAACCTGACTATCGATGTCGGTACAATCTCTCTGATTGTCCTCAATTGTTTTGATGTTCTGATGGTCTAATATTACATGTTCCAAATTTTCAATTATTTCGCTTTCAATCCTTGAGTCTGGAACTTTTTGTAAATCTGTTTCGTCTCTCGTTACCATTCTCATCATATTGATTTGTATTACTCTTCTTGGTTGTCTTTTACACATTCCTTCTATATTTTCCCTTTGTCTGTCGTTGGTAGTTAGTCTCATTATATCAACTTTTAATAGTTCTTCCTTTCTCCTTCTCCAATATTCTTCTTCTCCTTTTGCCTGAGGTTCTTTTCGCTTACTCCATCTTTCTTCCACTTCTCGTGGTTCTGTTCATGAAGATTCTGTTCTGTTCTGTAGATTCAAGAATCTCGAGTGATGTTGCAAAGTCGTAAGGAAAGATGTCCTTTGCCCCTCAATAATACCATCAAAAACAGAAGAAGTTAAAGGTAAATCTGAAAGAGTTTTAATTGCCTTTGCTAACGATGAATTAACAAATTGCATACTGTCTTATTATTATTTTATTTTTGAATTTTCAATATTTTCAATATTTTCATGATTATTTTCACCACAATTCTTATTTTCAAAGTATTATTATTAATTTATTATTATTATTATTATTATTATTATTATTATTATTATTATTATTATTATTATTATATTATTATTATTATTATTATTATTATTATTATTATTATTATTATTATTATTATTATTATATTATTATTATTATTATTATTATTATTATTATTATTATTATTATTATTATTATTATTATTATTATTATTATTATTATTATTATTATTATTATTATTATTATTATTAGGGTTGAGTATGTGTGTAAAAATAAATATTTTATGTTTTTCACTAATATTTGCAATAACATGTTGAATGTGAGCAGTACCCTTGTGACTATTACCCATAGGGGGACAAAATATCTTGTCGGATAAACTCGGAGTATATATTCACCGCGCGCGTTAATATCCTTAAAATAAGTTATCAAATAATAAAATTCATTAGCGAGAACTCTCAATAATCAACTTTCTGTTATCGGACCTCTATTTTTAAAGTCGGTTTGACTTACATAATTTTTATAACAATTTTCAATTCTTAAAAGTTGTTGCAATTATTTATTGGCTCTTCCATATACAGACATACACACTTTCAGAGCAAAATACATATTTTCTCATAAATTTTAACTAGATAAGATGTATTTTCTTAAAAATTTATGATTTTGCCCTTAACTTTCCATTATTTATTATCCCTTATCAACAGACACACACATAGATTATCAGCTCCATAAATATATATTTTTAATAAATTTTAAAGATATTGTTCCTTGCAAAACACACAATAATTCTATACCCCATAACTTATGTATGTAAAAAATAAATATTTTAGGTTTTTCACTAATATTTGCAATAATAATAATAATAATAATAATAATTTTGATAATAATAATAATAATAATAAAATAATAATTCTAATAATAATACTTTGAAAAATAATAATAATAATAATAATAATAATAATAATAATAATAATAATAATAATAATAATAATAATAATAATAATAATAATAATAATAATAATAATAATAATAACAGCTCCTGCGAGTGTTAATAACTTTAAATCTAGTCATGATATCTAATTTTTAAAAATATTTTACAATGAGTCATATGTATTTGTTCCGTAAAATATGTTTGTTACGTCATATGTCTTTGTTCCGTATATATTTGTTCAAAATGATGAGTCAAATGTGTTTGTTTAAAATGTCTTTGTTTAAAATTTGACCTTAAAATGGCCTAAAATCGACTTTGACATCAGAATTTGATCTTAAAATGTCCCCAAAATGACATTGACCTTAAAATGTGACCCTAGTTGACTTTAAAAATTAACCTTAAAATTTTCTATGAACTTAAAAAAATTACGCCCTCCGCTGACGTCATATATATTTGTTCCCGGGTCCACATGTTACCCTACTTATTTTATTATTTTCTATATTGTTTATCAAACCCCCTTATTTCTTTATTTAATATTTCAGATTCATCGTCATTCATCACGGCAAAATATTTTCAGCAGGTCTTTTAGATTTTTTATTATTTCTATTATTTGTATTATTAGTATAAAGTGATAATTTCTTGGTAGCAGCATTTATTATTTAAAACAATAAAGTGATAATTTAAGCCTTTTGCTGCGAATAATGTATTTACTGAAACAATTTTCGATTATAAGATAGTCCTTGTCAATTTCCTTGAATTTAGCAATATCCTTTTCGAAAATACATTTCTATCTTTCTTTTATTTCCTTTTTCTTAATTCTCATTGGTTTTAAATATAATATAATGATACACTTTCTTTTTCTGGATGTTTTTTTAAAAATTTTACTTAAAATTAAAATAAAATAAATATCATTTAAAATTCAAAATGACAAAAACTAAAACCTTTAAATTTTTAAAGTTTCTATAATTAGCTTCCAGAAGCCTAATAAAATATTTCAAAATATTTTAAAATAAAGCCAATAGCTATTTATATACGCTATTTAAATATTTCAAAAATCTGTCAATTTTGATTTTTAAATCATATCTTTTGAAAGTATATTTCCTAAAATTTTCTATATTATTTTAATTATTACTTTTTTTAAAATTTATTATATTTTTTATATATTATCAGATATTGTCAAGGTCAATGACAACAGACCAAATTCATGATTTCATTGATTTCTCCTTTAGTGTTGATTTTTGGCTGTCTGTTTATGATGAGAATTGCTTCTTTGAATCTGACATTTTTCTTTTGGATGTTTCCATTAGCTATGATTTCGATTGAAATATTTTTTCTTTCCTCTGTTGGTTGACATTGTCAATTAATCATCCACTACACGAAATTATAGATTAAATATGTAAATAAGGGTTATATTTGGTTGTTAAGTAAATTATGGTGTAAAATGTTAAATTAAGTAATAAATTAAGTAAATTATAGGTTCAAAATTTTAATTTTAAATTAATGAATGGGCCCAAATAACTAAATTAAGGTTCTAAAAAATTAAATTAAAGTTAATTAAGGTTCAAAATTTAAAATTAAGTAATCAAATGTCAAAAATTTTAAATTAAAGTTAAAAAAGTAAATTAAAGTAATAATTTTTGAATAAGTAAATTAAAGTAATAATTTTTAAATAAGTAAATTAAAGTAATAATAAGTAAAATAATAAAATAATAAGTAATTAAAGTAAGATTTTTACATTTATTAACAAAATTTAGAATAAGAGTCAGTGTTTGAGAAATAAAAAATTTTAAATGAAAATTTTTATGAAATAATTTTTAAAGTCAAATTTTTCAAAGTAAATTTTTAATGAAATAATTTTTTAAGATAATTTTTAATGGAAATTTTAATAGAATAATAATAATAAAAATAATAAAAAATAATAATAAAAATAATTATAAAAATAATAATAATTCAACAATCAGTTACCAACTACCAGCTACTAAATATTTTTAACTAGGTGCTAACAAATAAGTACCAAATACTTACAACATGATACCATGTACTAACTAACTCTCAACTAACAACCAACTAAGTATTCTTTATTGTATTGTTATAATATATGGAGTCTTTGAAAATGAAGTTCAAATTACTTCAAATAGAACCGTAAAGTTGTTATGGAGTAAGTTTTTGATTTATTATATAATTTATTAATATGGTTCTGTTCAGGTTAATCGAATTGAAAAACAAATATTAGGAAATGAATTTGTAGAAGTTTTTCCTCTCGATAAAATTCCTTATTTGAGCATTAATCAAGCCATAATCGTCAATACTCAATCGTCTCATCTTGGTGGAGAACATTGAATAGCTATATATATGAAACTTGGTAATATATTCGTGTTTAATCCTAAGGGCTTCTATTATCCGGCTTTGTTGATATCACAACTACAAACAATGGAGAAACTTATTGTTTATAATAAAACTATGTTTCAAAATCCATTGACCCAAACATGTGGTCAACGTTGTTTAGCTTGATTGTTGTATAAAAAATTTTATGTTTAATAAATGTATATCAATGCTTTGTTGTTATTTAATATGACATGTTATTATTATCCGATAAATAATAATAATTTTTTTATTATTAATATTATTATTATAAACATTACAAGCTTTATTATTATTATTATTATTACTATTACTATAATTATTATTATCCGATAAATAATATTATTATAATTTTTAAAAATATTATTATTTTTAATTAACTTTATTATTATTTGGATAAATATTATTATTTTGTCATAAAGACATCACATGCTCGAGGCAGACATAGTGCATGTTAACAAAGCAGTGACTAACAAATACAGTCACATGAAAATTTCAGTGTAATTAGCAATGCATGCATGTATATGTATATGTAATATGATTGGTCGAGAGAGGAAAATATTCAGTTTCTAAGTGTGTATGTCTAAATTCTGTTTGGTTGGGACAGCAAAATTTTCATTGTCTTTTTAAACATTCACAAATTCCAAATGACTCTTGAAAATTTTACCATTTTGTGATAATTGACTCTGATTTAAATCAAAATCGAGGGCTAAAAAAATGTGAAAAATGGGTATTTGGTTTTAAATTCTTCAAAGGTTATTTCACAATTCAAGTTTTTATCTAAATAACCCATATTTCTCACAATACTTTGCATATATGTAGCACAGTAATTATCATTATCAAAATCTTGATTATATGTTTCTCTATAATCAGTATTTTTAGACAAAGTTAATGATGTAACACCAACGTTTTTGAAAATTACGCTGGAAGCAGTATATGACCCATTATATTGTGTTTCACTTTGAAATGTTATCAGAATAAAATTAGGCATTCTTCTGTCACCAAATATTTGTTCTTTATAGAATGATGAAGCACCTTTAGCAATAGCGAATTGTACAATTTCCTTTGTTTTTAACGGATAAATTGCATGTTTTGAATTAAGACCTAATTGATGACCAGCTAATACTGAGGGGTCCACTCGAACTCTTTTCACCAATAATTTTGCATCAACTAATTGACATATTGGTGCACTAGTTGCACTAGTAAGAGACAATGCAGAATCAGAGCTTTTCAGTCTAATATGTACATTAACTCCCGGTAGTAAATATTTCGGTTGATCCATAAAATCAAGTTGTAATGATGAGCACATGGTGAAAACCTTTGAGCCTTTAACCCACATTTTTCTTTCATCATCACTATCATAACCCATAGGAGTAAGACATGTATTTTTAGTATCGGAATTGTAATTTAAAATAGTTTCTATTAATGCTTTGTGAATGAATGTATTATTTCCACCCTCAATCTTGATATTATTAAATCCGAGAACTGGAGTATGAACCATTAAATGGTTCGTTATTATATCTGCATTGACATCCAAAACTTTACTATCTTTATCTAAAACCTTGATTGGAACAGTCAATAAAGTATTGTCATTTCTACTATCGATAATTGAATTCATAAGAAAAACTTCCTCAAATCAAATATCAAATATAAATATTTCAGATTTACCACAAATCATTTTGCAAATATAGTTCCATGTCCTTTCATTCGTTTGTTTATACGTGATACTCCATGCCTTTTACGTTTTGAAGCATGAGCTAGAGCTGGGGCTGTGGGCGCATCTTTATAAAACATACCCACAACCCCTGGTAAAACCTTCCCTAATTCAGCTAAAGCATTTGATTTTAAGGATGGTAATATTTTCTGTTCATAATCAAATCTTTTGCAGTTTTCATACTAAAACTACCAATACGTTTAAGAATAGTCAGGGCAAATCTACCAATTGTTTTCAACCATCCCGATCCATACTGTTTACCAATAAAATATGGTAATTCACCGCTAGATTGGCTACCACTATACATACTAATAATATCATAATTAGCCATTTATTTTACGAAAATGTAATGTCAATTGAACCTTTTGGAAATTCAATTAATTGACCAGAATCATCTCTTATATTCATTTCTATATTGTTTATACAATATGTTGAAACAGGTAATTTGATTTGTACAATTTCATCATGATCATGTTTTCCAATCCATATCGATTTCATTAAAGGAACACTGCAGTCACCAACAATGACTGGTTCTACGATATTACTGTAAATGAACATTTGCTGATGATGTTTAAGGATTTTCGTTTTGTTGGTTCCTTCACAAATGTGTTCATTTTGTATACACGGTTGTTTAGACAATCCAAAGGTTTTTGTCAAATTTGAGTCAAATTTAACTTGACTAAGATTCGAATTTATACTAAATCTAAATACTTTATCTTTTTGAAGCTCGAAAACTGTTAAATATCTAGCTAGAATTTTCTGCTAAATATTTTTGTAATTGTTCGAGTTCTGTAATATATAAATCATCTTTAAAAGTATATGCATGCTCAGTTGTTTCATTTGATAACAGTTATAATTTGAATTCCACTAAATTAGTAGTTTTTGGAAGTGCAACGAGAATTATTTTGACTGTGGTATTAAATACATTACATACGTGAGTAAATCCAAAACGTTTGGCATCAGCTACTGTAGAAAAAAATTCAAATGGTTGATTCAAGCAATTCACGTATAAATATTGACCATCATCATAAATTATGGGTTTCCTTGCTTTCGATGAACTCGTTAAGTTATAACTATCTTTATCTATAAGAACACTAATATATTCCGATACTGCAATATTATTATCATTATGTTTGATGACATACATTACAGGATTCTGTTTAGTATTTATTTTTGAAATTACAAAGACTTCATCACTCCAATTTGTATCAAAATTTTTAATAAATGGTGATGCACTAATTTTACTAATTCTAACATGGTCACCGACTTTATATTTAGGTTTTGCAATTTTTACAGATTTTTTAGAAGTCAATGATGTTTTTGATGTAATATCAATCGGTCTCAATCCATTCAGTCCTCGATGTGATGAATGATTATAACTTGTTATTATTTTCGGTAAAACATTTTTTTTTAATGCCTTAATTTATTATCATTTTTATGAAAACTAATAATAATTTTGTAAATCTTAATAATAATAATAATAATAATAATAATAATAATAATAATAATAATAATACCTAAATATGTTTGCAAGTTATTAGGATGTCCATCTTTAAATAAAATATTAATTGCCTTGGACATTTCATCTGCAGATTTTGCCTTGACTGGTATTGCTCGTGCAAACCTGCTGAATACATTAATACATGTTAAAATATATTTATTCCCATTGTTAATTTTCGAATACGGTATCATCTCCATCAAATCCATTTGCCATAAATCGTCAATACCAAATGTTTTATATGGTCTTGTTGGAAATCTTTTCCGCATTGGTTTGTTCAAACTGTACGCAAGCTGATCTGATAACCACTTCTGGGTTTCTTTTTTCGAATTCAGAACTCTTTTCTTTAATTTTCCCACTCCACCGAAACCGGCTTCGTCTTCTTGGTTCGTCCAAATCTTCTCCATTACAGCAAGAAGATTTAAAATTGAATTTAATGTCGGGCAATGAAGGATTAGCACCCATTGTTTATGATTGATTTCCTACAACTCCATCTAATAATGATAATGCCAGAGGTATCAATGCACCAATAAATCCACATTGTTGTTTATATAAAATTTTCCTCATTTGCTTACGATTTTTATTATCTTCTAATGATAACAAAGGATTCCTATGTTTGCTCAATAAATGCTTTTTTGATTTGCTTATTTTAATCTTGCCTTTGACTACTTTAGTATAATATTGAGTAAATCATCGACAACAAAATTTGGGAATGATTGCAATATATTCATTCTTTTCATACTCGGGGCCTTTATCAATGCATTAAAAAATGGAAAACTGCGATGATTTTTAACTACTTTTTTACCGGTTTTACGGGGTTTACGGGTTTTAAGTTTAGGTTTAGGATTTTTCGAAATAAGATTCATTGCAGAGAAATTTTCAGTTACAAGTTTTTTAGATGGTGTATAACTAGTTATTGGTGGAACTTTTGGAACTTTAATACTCTTTTTAATACTTTTTCTTAATTTCCTAATATTTTTCACCCTTGCTTTTAGAAAAATTATTATTCATAGAGGTTTTCAATTTTTTTGTAAACCATGGCACCTTTTGGGTTGAAAATATCTGTTTTTACTCGTAAATCATCGGGACATTGTGTGTGAAATCAAGAAATATATATCCATGAGGTATTTTTGTAGCATCTTGAAATGCACTGATAAGAAAATTACGATTGTTAGGATATTCTTGACGTGCAAGAAAATCAATCACTGTTGCATCTCTAGGATTCTTGAAAATAACTAAATATTGTACATTTAAATTACGTGTTCGATGTGACCCACCTTGATGAAATAGATTTTGTGTTATGAAAATAACTGTTACACCGACATGTCTGCTGATCTTTGTAAATAAATTATTAAAATCTTTTTCTTTATTAGCTTCTTGATACAAATCATCGATAATAATAACCAGTTTTTATCGAATCCCTTTACTATTTTCATGTTTTTTAATTTACAGAAACTTGATTAAGTTAATCCATGCTCTTCATCAGCACCCCTATGCCAATAAATCCTGTTGAAATTTGTTTTGAATAAATTCGATTTTAGTAATTTGCAAACAAATAATGTTTTTCCACTATTACTCGGACCAACGATTTGGTATACTGCATCATTTCTTAATTCCACTTCACATTTTATAAATATATAAGTATTTGTTTATATTCGATGATTTAATGAACTCGTACTCAATTTGTATATAAAGACTAATTTTCATAAATGATTTAATAATGTTAGCAAATATAAATTATCGAGGAAATTTTGATATATCGAATATGAGGTTCCCACCGGGAAAACCCCAGCAAATTATCGATAGAAGTGGGAAATATCCGATAATATTTTTCAAGACAGGCAAATGTAGAATCATGGGATGTAAGAAACTCTTGGATATTAATAAATTACAATATCGAATAAATAATATTAAAATCCAATCAATTACCGTTACTATGGATATGGGACATAGTATCAATCTATATATTATATAATATATAGTATATAACATGTCGAAAAATTGTGATTGTATGTTTGAACCGGAATTGTTTCCGGTACTAAGACTAATAAAATATAACCCTATATATGTCAACGTGTTTGCTAGTGGAAAGGTTGTCATGCTAGGGTTGAGAAATTTGGAGTATAGAGAATTTGTTGACAATGTTCGAAATGAGATAATTTCATTGGTCGATTTCTAATTGGTTAATTTCTAATTGATTATTTATTGTTTTAAACAAACTGTTTTTTGTTTAGAAATAATTTTTTCAATGTACAAAATTCCTAGCGCAGCTCATTTGATGAAGGATATCGATGATTATGGTAAATTTTAAATTTATTATTTTCATTTTTATAATCTTTATTTTCAGATAAATATTCAGAAGTCATGTTAAACAGAATCAAATATTATATATAAATGTATTAGTTATATTTGTGTTTTCTCTTTATTAACAAAGAAATTGCAACATTAATGCAAATGACATGCAAATTTAACAAAGAAAATCTATAAACCAAACTTAAAATATAGTTTTAAAGTGATAAAATGACTGACGAAAAAGGTTAACATGATTAATTAATTACCGAATTATTTATTATTTAGAATTTTTAATCAACTTTTTGTTGGAAAAATTAGCAGAAATAGCTGGTGTAAAAATTGAGGACATATTATCTGTTACAAATGCATTAAATATCGGCTGGGTAGTTGAGAGTCAAGATTCAGGATTTGATGATCAGGAAGAAACTCAAGAAACCGATACTCAAGAAATTGATGAGGAAATCTATGAACCTATAGATGAACCTATAGATGAAACTATAGAGGAACCAATAGATGAACCTAAAGATAATATTACGAATGATTGTATTGATCATGTCGTTGAAAATATAATGAAATGTGGAGATAACGATTGTGAATGTGTTAATAAATTTTAGTTAATTATTGTTTGTTTATTTAAAAAAAATAAAACAAAATAACTACATTAATTTTTATTTAAAAATCTAGATATTAAATACAAAATAGCAACACCTGTTGCAAGTTTTATGTAATTTTTAAATTTTATTTTGTGCTCGCCGACTTCCTTTGCATTTCGGGCGAGTTGGTTCAATACACCCCATCCGCTATTGGCTTCAATCCATGGTGTAAACTTGGACTTGATTATCTAGAAAATAAATATTATTAAAATATAGATTATGAAAGTATTACTTCTTGAGACCACTGATAATAGTGTTCGGAGTCCCATAAACATTTTTCTATGATGATCTTCATATAAGCGAACCCTACTATTATTCGGGTTCACTTCATTTCTTCATCACATAGACAGATAAATATCCGGTGGAAATAGAACTTCTTTGTTTCTAGACAATCTGACTTCAGCATATCTTTGTAATCGATATGATTCCCTTCGATAATTTTTTAATAATACCCTTGCGAGTGGTTGAGCGTGAGCAGTACCCTTACGACAAATACCCATAGGGGACAGAATATTTTGTCGGATAAACTCGGAGTATATATATTAATAATAATAATAATAATAATAATAATAATAATAATAATAATAATAATAATAATAATAATAATAATAATAATAATAATAATAATGATAATAATAATAATAATAATAATAATAATAATAATAATAATAATAATAATAATAATAATAATAATAATAATAATAATAATAATAATAATAATATCTTTAGAAATAATAATGTTAATAATAAGATATATAGCTCATTTGAAAGGTCTTACATCGGGCTTTAAAATGAGCTATCGTTGAAGAATTGTTGTTGGCGGGAACTCTGTAAATTTAAAATATGACTTTGAAAAAAAAGACCTTGAAAAAATTTGACCTTGAAAAAAATTGACCTTGAAAAAATAATATTTTTAAAAATAATAATAAAATAGTCAAATGACCTTGAAAATGGTCTTGGGAAAATGTTAATAACTTTGTCAATATTAATGATGATGAGGACCACTATAGTTCATTCGAAAGGTTTTGCACTAAGCTTTAAAATGAGCCATTGCCAATAAATTCGGATGATGGGAACACTAACTTATTGCATGACCAAAACCATGGGCCCGCAAGACCAAATAATAATATTTTGAAAAATAATAATAAAATAATAATATTTCTAAAAAATAATAATATGACCTTGAGAATGACCTTGGACGAGTCATACGACCTTGAGAATGACCTTGTTTGTTTTAGTGAATTTTTTCCCACCATTTACTTTTAACCAATCGGGTCACATTTGCCTTGGACTACGTTGTACGTTATTTTTGGACAAATATTGATTGCGTCGTGTCCCATTCTTTGACAATTATCACACTGAATCGGAATTGGGCTTTTAAACCAGAATTTTTAAACCAGAATTGGTTAACATTGTGTCCAATCCTTTGGCAATGACTACATTGGATAGGACCTTCCTTTCCATCTATTTGAATATCTGTTGACTTGTTCGACTCAAATTTGGATCTAAATTTTGGTGATGGAGTACTTGTTTGTTGAAACCGATTGTTTCTAACAGAAGTTATTGATCTTTCGCTTCCACCTGAGATGACTGCGAACGACCATAATTTCGACTGTGTGCTTTTTAAATTTAGCTCAATTTTGATTGCCATTTTTATCAATTCATCAAAGTCATTAAAATCAACATAACATAAAGCCTTTTTAATTTCTTTCTTTACTCCTGACAAAAATTGATCCTGCAATAGTTCTTTTACCTGCTTTGCCATCTCAGCTTGTTCTGTTTTCACTTGGAATGCTTTCTCCGCAAGAGTTGATAAATGATAAGCAAACTCACTTACCGATTCCTCTGGCTTTTGTACGCGATTATAGAATTTCTGCCGCATTATCCGTTTTATATCCCCTCCGAATGATTTCGTGGCTAGTGCGTCTTTCAACTTGGTTCAGTCATTTGCTACTAATCTTTTATCAATTTGTTGCCACGCTTCTCTGGCTGCTCTTTTCAGGTATAGCGGTAATCTTTGCACTATTATCGATTGGCTCCATCCATAGGCTGTCGCATACTTATAATAATCTGTCATAAAGTCGACAAATTCCAGCGGATCTCCCCCGTACTGATCAACAGGTAGCTTTTGACAACTCAGATAATCAGTGCCTTCCTTGCCGTTGCTCACCATGGAAACGGGTATTTCGTCATTGTTATTTGTATTATTAGCTTGTCTTTGGGTATTCATTATATTCGCTACTAGTTTTTGGCTTCTCAATTTATAAAATGATCATGTCAACACAGGCTTTACTGGTCTAAAATTTAAAGTGTTACAATTACAAAATTTACCTTTCGTTTTAATTTTAACTTTTCAATAAACAATTTCCACAATTTTTTTCACTTTGCTTCAATAAAAAAATCACCACTTTAGTAATTTTCCGATAATATTCACCACTTTTAAATAAACTTTTCACTTCAATATTTATTTATTTATTTACTTATTATTATATTTTTCCAATTTTTCAATACTTTACCAATCTCAACAAATTTTCACCGATCTTTTTATCTCTTCGCTAATTTTTGATATATCAATCAAATATTATTACGATTTCAACGAATTTTTACCGACTTCTGATCACGTCGGTATTATCCAATAATTACTCAAATATTATCACAATTAACAAATTTTCACCGACTTTTGATCACGCCGGGCTCACCAATTATGTTGGGTATTTTGTGTAAGTCGGTATTACTGTCTGACTCCTTGGTGTTCTTTTCAAAATAAATAAACGACCCAACACAATTCTTTATTTAATATCGATATAGTTACACTTTTTTTATTAATTCAACCACATTTGATACAACCCTTTTGCTCTGCATTTTTCACTAGACTATCAATCTCACGCAGGGATAAATCTTCCAACGGGAGATGTCCCTTTCTGGTACGTTCGATTTAAATTATTTATTTGTCACTAACTTTAACGTTTTCTGATCGCTCTCGCTGAACTTCCTTTTATCTTTTTCTTCGACCAACTGGCAATTTTGTTTTCTTGCCAGTTGCTTTTTTACCCACTTGGTAATTGATTTTATTTTGACAAATTAGTCTGGATCTCACGTTCCTCCGAGATTCCTCTTGTAGCTCTAATTCGCTTTAAGGAAATTACCCCTTTTTCTTTGACGGCTCGCTTCAATTTGATTTTATTCGGCTAATTTAATTGCCTTTCCTAATTTGATGGGTAATTCAGATTCTTTCAAATAGCTCGGGTTTTCCATTGTCTCGGGTTTCCCATTAGCTCGGGTCCTCCATTAGTTAATTAATTTTTAATAAATTTTTGTTTTTTGTAATTTATTCCTTCTAGGGACCCCACATTGATTATATTTAATTATAGTTGAACTCGTCTCATTCTTTAGCATCCGCCCATACCATTTTCCCCCGGAAGATATTCATTTTTAAAATTTTTTGAATTTTAATTAATATTTTGTACTTTAAATTTTTATTGTGAAATTGGTGTATCTATTGATTTTTCACTTCATTTTTTTGTGCCTCTCCCATTGAACCCCAACAATTTTGAAATTAAAAAATTAAACAAGCTTTTTATTAGTAAATCATTTTTAAATAATATATTTTAAATATCGAAATTTTAATAAATGGTTTTTAAAATATTTTATTTAACGCTGAATATTTGTTTGGAAATTATACAATATTTCATTAAATAAATTATGACGTTAACTTTTGAACCGGATTTAAAAAAATAATTTACAAGATGTGTTAGCTGTAATAAATAATGTCAACAAAGTTCTGGCATGAGGTAAAACGGTTTTCGGTGTTTATGTTTATAGTTTATTGTGGAATAAAAATACACGCCTCCATTTATTAGTGAATGACTTTGACAATATTTGTTTGAAACGACGAAAATTGCGAGGACCTTATGGAAAAGAAGTTGTTTTGACATAAGACTTTTTGAAGGTAGTCAGGAATTCGCAAAGGCTAGAAAGGAGTTTTCGTAACGCGGGGATCACCTGCTCTGTAGATTTCACCAACTTTGCACATTACCGAAATGATTCCAATCTTGGATGCTCTGTCGTATGAAATAGTCGTGTGGCGGTTTATCGAGAGTCCAGACAATCCTGAATTTTCATCCTTCTTAACCGCCCGGTCTCATGACCATTATTGGAGAGTAGCACTCACATACCATGACAACTGTCGTTTTAAATTTTCTGACTTCGGAAACGGAAAATCAGAGTCAGTATTTAAAATACAGACAAATGCACACATAAGACCAGATCTACCCGTTCTTTGACAAACAATATATCGAACATTGTAATCGGATCCGTTCGTCAAATAAATCAAGAAACTATTTTATAATTAATTTTCAGGGGTTTTAGGAATTTTGTGACATTTATTTTTAAGTATTTTGGGATTACTTCGATATTATGAGTCAGATATATTTTTTAATTATAATTAAATAAATCAATCACCAAAAATATGTATTTTTCTAAAACATTTTGGTAAAAATAAAATAATTTTTTTAATTTTTGTAATCTTCTTTTCTGAGCTCAATATGAAGAGCTTCTTTCAAGAAATCAAATCTGGATAGAAAAGACATTGAACCAAATTCATTTGTTCTTGATATCTTCATTAAAAATATATTTTAAAAAATTTTCATCGATCTTTTTTTCCTAAAAATTGTCTAAAATAAAGTTATTATAGAAACATATCTCAAAGGTGCATTTCTATGAATCAAAAGTTTGTTTGTGTTTTTAGTATATGTTTGGTTTGTGTGCAGTATTTAATTTTTCTATCACTTTTTAGATTTCTATAGTGTAAAATGTATCTCATTACACTTTAAATGAGAACATCAGCGTGAAATCAAAGTAAGTATGTATGTTTCTATAATGTGTTGAGGATACCTAAATGATAAATAGCATAATAAATAAATAAAGTACCTGGGGGAAGATCGTCATGTCAAACCGAACGATCTATAGAAACTCAGAAAAGAAAACGGAAGTAAAAAGAAATTAAAAATGAGAAAGATAAATCAAATAAATGAAAACAAACAAGAAATTAAAACAAAGGTAATTAATTAAATGAAAGTGGAATTTCTAATTTCAGAAAATATGGGGAAAAGCCGTATTCTAACAGCTTGTCAAAGATAGCAGAATTACTGGGAGAAGGCGGCTTAACAAAAAAAACAAAAGGGAAAAATATCTCGACATCTGTCAGAGATAAGGCTGACGTAGCGGGGAACACAGAGGAAAATGAAAATGGGAAAACCAAATCTGTCTCCAGTGCCACAAATAAAACAAACTATATAAAAGGAAATTGGTATACACAAATTGAGACAAATTTGGGAGACGAAAAAGAAAAAAAAATTTAAACGATATCACTATGTAGAGAACATTATCTCAGAAATTAAAATGTTAATTAATTAATTAATTTTGTTTGTATTGATTTTGTTTCTAGTAGTTAGAAAAAATGTCAAAAGGTAAAGAATATATTTTTATTTATAATTAATAATCTTTATATCTAGTTTACTTATTTGAAGTAATTTTAAAGAAGTTTCAAGAATTATACCCAGGAATAAGAAATACCATAGATTATTGTGCACCAGAGTTACTTATAAATAAAATATTTCGTTTAACAGGTATTAATATAGAACAACTTTTAGAGTTGCACTACGATATGGTTCTAAGGTCTGACACTAGATGCATTGAAAATTGCATTGTTTGCAAAGATTCTATGAGATTGTCATGCCCCAATGGGTGTCCATGCTGTCACGACTTTAAAAGGGATCAATCAGTCCATATCTTATTAGCTGAAATGCGTAAGGCATACTACACAGATGTATTTAACTTGAAATAAAATGTTTTATATAATTTTTAAATTTTTTATCAATATCATTTGCATTTTACGTTGTTATTGTAAATTTATTGTGAAATAGTCAAAGTTTTTATTGTTGTGAACAATTTACTTATTAAAAGGTTTTATTATTATTATTATTATTATTATTATTATTATTATTATTATTATTATTATTATTATTATTATTATTATTATTATTATTATTATTATTTGTGTGTGAATTATAACCGAGTGTTTATCACATTCATTGTCATCATTATAGTACTCGGGTTCAAAAATGTATGTATGACTTTTTCTTATATATTTGTAATTCAATAAATATATATCTATAATAAAATTATACAGAATTATGTAATACCATACCACCCAGGGTACCCATACAAATATTACGTAATATTGTATATTTGGCTTGGTTTATACTACTCACTTCTCACTACCCTATCAAAATGTATTGAATTTTTTCCAGGGATATTTGGCTTGGTTTATACTCCTCACTACTCTAATGAAGTATAATTATTATATAAGAGGTCAAAGGTCAATTATTATGCAAGGGATCAAAAGTTAATTATTATGTAAGAGACAAAGGTCGATTATTACACAAGGGGGTCAATTATGACGTAAATTTAAAAAATCAATTATTACGTAATCAAAAATATAATCGCGCCGTTTTATATATGATTACGTAATTTTACAAAATTATATACCCCACCCCCCCAGGGTACCCATACAAATATTACGCAATACTGTATATTTGTCTTGGTTTATACTCCTCACTTCTCACTACTCTATCAAAATGTATTGAATTTTTTCCAGGGATATTTGGCTTGGTTTATACTCCTCACTACTCTAATGAAGTATAATTATTATATAAGAGGTCAAAGGTCAATTATTACGTAAGGGGTCTCTACAGAGTCGGACGAAACGTTATTGGAAAAACGATTTATGGAGAATAATTATTAAGAAAATAATTTTAAAGAATAATTGTTAGAGAAGATTTGAAGAAAAGAATTAGTTGAAAAATTAAACGAAAAGAAGTTACTTGAGTATTTGAATAAATTTGTAAAGAAGGTCTAAGAAAACAACCAGCTTAAAGTCCTAGTTGATAAACCAATCAGTAATTAGTGATCTTTCAGTCCGTTGTTATACAAAAGTGCTATTCCTCACTGAGTGTTGTAATAAACATTTTATAGTCACCAAGCAGAGTGTTGAATTGATTTTCAGTGTAAAATGAAAGTTTTTTGTGATTACCAATAAAGATTTCTGTTGACAAGTGTTATCTGTGGATCACTCAAAGACACACTTGGAGTCAGTATAAGAATTTTAATTTTGTCACCAACCCAATAACCCAACATATTTTGGTGTGCCCGACGTGATCAAAAGTTGGTGAAAAGAGTATTGAAAAGAAAAATTGTGAAAATAAAGTATGATAAATTGAAATTATTAAAGTGATTGTGAAAAGGAAAATTATTTATTGTAGTAATAATTTGAGATTTAGATTTGTGCAATTTGAGAAAATATTTTATTAAAGTGAATCGATATAATTTTTAGAAGCAAGAATAAAAAGGAACCTATAATGAGTAGTGAAAATTTGCCAGTTTAAGTTGTTAAAGAAAATAATGATTTTGCCAGTTATCAAAGATTGCCTGTAGAGCAATATGGAGGAGATCCAATTATATTTGTTGATTTTATGAGCGATTACTATATGTATGCAACGGCTTATGGATGGTCTCAAGCAATCATGATTCAAAGATTACTCTTATATCTTAAAGGAGATGCTAGAGAGGTTTGGCAATAAATCGACAGGAAAACAATCGGCAATGATTGGGCCAAGTTAAAAGATGCATTGGCTGCTAAACTTATTGGAGGAGATATAAAGAGATTAATGCGTCAAAAGTTTTATAATAGAGTTCAAAATCCAAAAGAAACAGTGAGCGAATTTGCATATCATTTATCTACCCTTGCCAGCAAATCCTTTGAAGAAGATTCGAAACAACCAGGGTTAGCCCAACAGATGCAAGAACTGATTCAAGACCAATTTTTATCAGGAGTAAATAAAGAGATAAAGACGGCATTGTGTTGTGTAGACTATGACAATTTCGATGAACTAGTTAAGAAGATTATGAAAATTGAATTGAATCTAAAAAGCACTAAAAATAAATCTGATGTATTTGCGATAATTCCAGTACAAAGAGAAAGATCAATAACACCAGCCCAAGATAATTGGGAATCAGGAAATAGATTCCAACGATCAAAAAGCCCATCTCCTAAATGGAGAAATGATAATAATGTGAACAGAGCAAGCCGAAATTCGCCTGGTGCTGAGAAAGCTAAAGTAGTTTCGTGTGATATTTTTAAGAAAATTGGTCATTATACAAACCAGTGTTGGTTTGGCAGAGGATTTACAATCTACAATGTCTTAGAGACAGACGAGTGAGGAACCCGATAAATAATTTACTATCATAGACGAGTTAGTCGATAAAATATTGGGCATAAGTCAAACAAGTAAAGTTTAACAGAATATCTGCTGGTATATTGAAAAGACTTTGAAACGCGAATTGTGTCTAAGTGACACCAAAGAAACAACGGAGGTGAAGAAAGAAATCAAGAAGTTACATGAATCTCGTATAGTTGCAGAATAGATCTATGCAGCGAGAGAAAAAAGGCCAAAACAGAATATAACAAGAAGTTACGGAGTCGCGGTTTGTATCACCGACATATAATAGCGAACCGAGATAGTATCGAGAAGAAAGACCGAACATAACTAAGAACGAATGTTGGATGTGTCACAAGGTAGGACATTTGAGTTGAGATTTCATAATAAAGAAGGCAGTTACATGTTTTACATGTGGAAGACAAGGACATGTAAGAAGTCAGTGTCCACAGTTGCAGAGAAAGGTAGTCGAATGTTTTGCGTGTGGTACCCCGGGACACGTGAGAAGAGATTGTAAAAAAAATAAGGTGTACGAGGTGTAGCTTGGGAGGTAATAAAGAGGCAGATTGTTACACAAATTTGGAGAGAATGAGATATCGGAGAATCAATGAGAATTTTGGAAGACAACAAGGACGATACGAAGCAGGGAATGTTTATCAAGGAACGAGAAAGGAAACAAGACAAGCCGACAAAAGATACGTAGCATTCATAGACGAACCAAGTGATGAAAGAATAGAAGATAAATACAGAGAATACCCAAATATCAACGCCCTGATAGAAGAGGAGATAGTCGGGGCAGTGTATTAAACAGTAATGCTGACTCCCAAATTATTAATTATTATAATAAAAGTAAAATATCACCTATGTGAAAGATACAGAGGTAACGGAAGAGGAAAATAATGTAATAAGGAAAGTGAACAGATTCATAAAAAAGGATTTTGCAGAAATAGAAAGAGAAAATATACAAATACTCACCTTAGATGAATGGAAAAATGATATTATTAGTTATGATAAAATGCAAGGCCGACCGAGTGTAACTATTAGAATACAAAACCAGAAGATGGAATGCTTGCTCGATACAAGAGCTACAGTAAATGTCATGAGTTGGAGCAAATTTGAGAAACTTAAAGATTTAGAACTAACAACAACGACTGATACATTGAGATGTGCAAATAATAGTGTAAGGTAAAGGTAAATTCGTAAAGGTAAAGCAATATTAGAAATAGTAATAAATTGCAGGAAAAGAAGGGTAAAATTTACGATAGTACGATATATGACTCCAGAGGTAATTGGTGGTATAGAGTTGCAAATACAATTTGGTATACAACTAAAATGGGCAGTAGAAGAGGTCGAGAAAACGAAGCAAGAGCACATATGCAGTATCGAAGCCAAATTTGGAAAGACAATAACGGAGATGGAACGATTTCAAAGAGCAAAAAATACTTTAAAGATAAATAATCTGATACTATTGAATATTGTAAAAAAGAATCAAAATGTTTTTATGGCTAATAAATTGGACATTGGCTGCACAAAGCTGTTGAAACATAAAATAGAAACTCAAGGAAAACCGATTGAGACAACCAGTCAACTTGGAGGGTAAAATAGATGAAATAGATAAAAAACTTATGGGAAAACAATATTATCAAAAAGTGTAATTCGCCATGGAACACTCCATTAATATGCGTCAGGAAGTAAGAAAAGCAAGATATCAGATTTTGTCTTGATTTCAGACAATTAAACCTAGTAACAGAGATACAGGTGTTCCCTATGCCGAATATAGCAGAGATGTTAGATAAATTGGGTGGAGCAAAGTATATCAGTTCGATAGATCTTGGAAATGCATATTATCAAGTAGAACTAGAAGATGAATCAAAGCTAAAAACGGCGTTTTCAACCAAATCAGGGCAATACTGTTTTAACAGAATGCCATTTAGAATAGCAGCGGCACCAGGTACGTTTCAGGAACTGATGGGAAAAGTATTAATGGATACGAGATATGCACCAGTATACCTAGACGATATTTTGATATTTACAGAAACGATTAATCGTTACTACGAAGTTTTAAATGACAAAATTGGAAAGACGGGTCTTAGGATAAACCCTGAAAAGTGCCATATCCTTAAAGAGGAAGTCAAATATTTAGGTCACATAATCAACAAAGATGGAATACAGACGGACCCATCAAAGCTAGATGCGATTAAATCATTTGAAAAGCCAAAATGAGTTAAGAATCTGAGAAGCTTCCTAGGAATATGCAATTACTACCGAAGATTTATAAAGGAATACGCAAAAAAGGCAAGAGTTTTAGAAGAGCTATGTGGGTTAAACAACAAAAAATTAATTTGTACTGACGGATGGAACATCGCATTCGAAAATATGAAAAATGCTTTAGTGCCCTCACCTATTCTAAGGTTTCCATCGAAAGAGAATTCATTCTGGATACTGATGCGAGTTTTGACACGATTGGAACAGTATTATCACAGAAAGACGACAACGGGTGCGAAAAGATTATAGCATACGGTCATACGAGCAATCATGAAAAGGGATATTGCATAACAAGGAAAGAGTTACTGGCAATCTATTATTTTTGTCAACACTTCAATCATTATTTATATGGAAAACGGCTCATTTTGAGAACGGACCATAAAGCTATCACGTTTGTGTTATCTACAAAGAAACAAATAACAACGTAATTTCAGACATGGATTAACTACCTCAGTAGTCTGGATATTAAAATAGAGTATAGAAAAGGTACGGATCATTCAAATGCAGATATGTTGTCAAGAATTACATGTGGAACATACACATAATGTTTATTGGCACACGAAGACGCGAAAGTGGAAAGAATGAAAATCCAAAGAATAAACACGATGGGAAAAGCTGAAGATAATAAGTGGAAAAAAGATAATAAAGAAATAAAATAAAGAAAAAAAGAAATAGCACAGGGTTCAAGTTGGAAATTTATACTGGTAGAGAACGTGGTGAAATATTTTGCTATATTTTGCTATATTTTACTATCACACACAGAAGCAGAAAAGGTGACAAAATATTTAGCGGACTATAGAGGGTAAGATATGGATACCTAGAGTAAAAAGACAAGTCCATATCACCATAATACAACGTCAATTCAGGACAATAAGAGACTATATAAATGCATCATTAAAAGAAAAAAGTGAACAGATTGGGCAGAGATCATACCAGACATTGAATTTACCATGAATGCAACATTTCAGAAATCAATTGGACGAAGTCCCGCAGAAGTAATATTTGGAAGAAAAATAGCTCGAGAACAATTTCATAGTAAAGCGACGATTTCACAAAAAGAAGATACAAGAGAAACAACGCAGACAAAGAGATCATTCAATATTGGAGATGAGGTTCTGGTAAAAGTAGAATCAAGAACGAAAGACGAGGAAAGATACGAGGGGCCATACAGATTAATGCAGAAGATCCATGATCGCCGATATCTGCTACAAGACCAAAGTGGGAAATGCTTCAAAGATGAAAAAATTTCTTAAAGAAGGGGGATGTTACGTGTTTTCAGCTGAGAGTTAAATATTTCAATGGTTTATCAAAATAATTTTAAATTGTAAATAATTGACTATTAAAATAACTTTAAATAATTTTTAAATTGGATTTTTTAAATTGAAATTTTTAAATTAAAAATTAAAATAGCTTTTTAAAAAAGAAGTTTTATTAATGAAAAATTTTAAATAAAAATGTTTTAAATATTGAAATATTTTGATAAATGGTTTTGAAAATATTTTATTCAACGCGGAAAATTTGTTTGGAAATTATACAATATTTCATTAAATAAATATTTGGAATTATGTCTTTAACTTTTGAACTGGATTTAAAAAACAATTTAGAAGATGTTTTAGCAGCTTCTAATAGTTATCATTAGTTACTCTTTTGAAGTTTTCCCTTTGTTCATAGGCTACTTTTATATCAAGAATGTGATTAATATTATTCCTTAAGGATCTTATAATTAGGTCAGGTTTGAGTAATGTGGATACTCCTAGGGGTGTTATTTCAATATCTGAATGAAAGTTAAGGTTAGAAAGAAATTCACAGACAGCATCAAGTACGCAGGTATGTTTGTTTCTCCGTGCATTTATCTTCGCCGGACAGTGGTTGAAGATATGCGCTTGAGTTTCAGGGTGGGAACCACAATGTCGGCATTGTATAGATTTTTTTTGTTTTGAGTCCATGAGGTGTAAAGTTCAGTTCTAAGAGGTTGTTGCGTGGTCTAATAAGGAAGAAAAACTGGGCATCTGTGAGTATGTCAGTTTTTAGGAGGTAGTCAGCAGTACTACTATTAGTAATGGATTTTGCTATATGGCCTTGGTGTGACAGAGATGTCCATTTTTCGGCATGTATGATGCCAATTATAGAGTAGATTTCAGAAGAGATAATATTAA
The DNA here is from genome assembly GCA_959609185.1 of Schmidtea polychroa. Classification (NCBI taxonomy): domain Eukaryota; kingdom Metazoa; phylum Platyhelminthes; order Tricladida; family Dugesiidae; genus Schmidtea; species Schmidtea polychroa. The sequence goes on along the minus strand of CAUHTR010000904.1, from coordinate 58,211 downwards.
CGTTAGAGTTATTGAAATAATTAATTCTATCTTTATATTTAATTTCAAGTTGGTATAAGTTGTCAAGAAGAAATTTGGCGTGTATTCCATATTTCCGATGGAGCAGATCTGCAGATTTTTAAAATTTTAAAAATATTGAGCGATGTGGAAAAGATTTGGACGTATTACCATTAGTCTAATAAAATGCTGCTTCAAGGTCACCTTGAACTCTTGCAAGAGCAAGTTCTGAGAGGATAAGATTACGGAAAGAAGTATCAGAAGAGTTTAGTGCACGAGAAAGATGTACAATTCCTTGGATGATATATTCGTCAATGGCTGAGGTGAAACCCATTCCACCCATTTTTATTGAAGCATATATAAAGTTATTATTAATTTGGAGCAGTCGATCTCCCAGAGCAATTTTTATCGATTTCCTTATCTTATTATCGAATCCTTTTTGAGGATCCCTATCTTTTATGATGTTGTTCTTATGGGATTCAAGTATGTTATGAAGTATTTCACAATTGCGAAAACGAAAAATAAGACGTGAATGTAAAAATATTTTAAATGCATTAATTTTTTGGGATGGGTGAAGGTGTGATTTTAGTATTTTCTCAGTGTCCTTGATAGCACATTCAAGTGTTTCGTCTATATTGTGTCTTTTTTTGAGGGAGAAGTCAACTCCAAGATATCTGTAAAAATTATAGTCGTCAACTTTAGGAATGATCTCATTATATAGTTTTATGGGGTGGTAGTTTGATTTGTGGTCCATGTGAAAGTATCCAGATGTAGAGGTTTTAAATTTAAAATTAGCAAGCGAGGTGAGGCGAATAGTTTCTATGAGAGCAGAGTTAATTGAGGAGTACGAATCTGAGATAAGTACAATGTCATCAGCGTATACTAGGATACCTCCGAATACAAAAGGGTGAGAGATTAAGATGTTTTTTATAATGAAGTCAATCGAAAGGCAAAAGAGTCATAGATAGGGGGCATTCCTGTTTCACTCCTTTTAAGATTGGAACAGACTGCGATCTTTCACCTTCACAGTCCAAGATAGTATTCACATTGTCATACATGTTATTAATTAACTTTATGGAATTTGGATGAAGGCCCATTGTAGACAAGGTGTACCAGATAAGGTCGTGTGGAAAGGAGCCAAACCATCAGTGACGTCAAGCAAGATGATATGGAGGTCTGACTTGTTACGAGAAGAGGCATCTTTAATAAGTTGGAGGATGAGATTTTGCTCTGTACAGCCATCCGAGGCACCAATCGCTTTCTGATTGTTAGAGATAAGGTTGCCTTCTTTAATCCAACCAAGGAGTCTATGGTTGAGGAGTGACGAGAAGATACGGTAGATGGTATTCATAATAGATATAGGTCTCCAAGAGCTGGCTTCGCGGCTTATTTCATTCTTTCCAGCTTTAAGAATGAGTTTGGTGCGGAAGGTTTTCCAAGAAGATGGACATCAGGAGTTCCGTTGGATGTTATTGCATATGGATAAGATTAATTTGAGGTCAGGTGATATTTTTTCCCAAATAGCAAGAATAATAAGGTCAAGTCCTGGAGCAGTGTTGTCAAGTTGTGAGAGGATATATTTTACCTCATCAGGGTCAAAGGGAGTAGGAGAATAAGTTTCAGGAAAAGAGCATTGAAGATTAATTGAGAATGTTTGACAGGTTACTAGATCTCCTGCAAAATGTTTTAGGAGATTCTTCATAGTTGGCTTTTGGTATTTGTTTTCGTTATTTAAAATTTTTGTAATTTCTTCCTTCGGATTAAACTTTTACCTATTTCTTTTAATTATTAATAATTCATTGACATTTTTTTTCACTTTATGGGTGATGTCAGCTGGTACTTTAGTAGTATATTTTTTAGAGTTAATATTTTCATTAATTTTATTTATTTCACAAAGGACATTATCACAGTCCGTTGCATCGTTATTTAAACTAATTATAAGGCTATTGATAAATGGTCGATATTTTCGCACATCATCGCTAGACAATCTATTATTTATAATTTTTTTAATGACAATTTTTATTCTTTTGGTCATATTCTGGATATTCGGAGAGGTGATCTTATTATCATTTTTTATGAGACATTCTATCATGTGCAGGCCCGGTTTTAGGCATAGGCGACGTCGGCAGCAGCCTAGGGCGCCGATTTACAAGCGGGCGCCAAATAGTTCTGCTTTTTTTATCAAGTAAATTAAATATTTTATAAACTTTCTATCTTTATATTGATATATATAAATGTATGTTCGTATCAAATTTTAAAGTTTTATGGCATTTATTCATGTGGGCAATTATTGTAGGTAATGGGGCTTCTATGTTGAAAGTATTAAAACATTTGTTACAGTTTTTGTTTAGGTTGTGACATATGAAACGGTTTGAGGGTGCAATTTTAAGGGTAATAATTTTCAAAAATTCCTTACACTACATTGGTGTTCAAATTGATCGATGTGATTGTATGGATACCTAAATTTTATAATATTCAAGGTTGATCTGCTTCCCTCGCCTCTAGGTCTACACTGGTAGCAGTCAATTGGAGTGTCGTAGTCTATGTCAATTTTATGAATATCCTTTGCATGAGAGATTATCTTATCAATATCTATTGCTGTAACATGTCCACAAAAAGCTGTGTTAGGCTCGTCATTGTATTTTACCACGCAAGTCGAAAAAATATAAGATTTGGTCGTTTAAGGCGTTTGTCTTCGAAAGTTGTTTTAGTTTTTATAGTCTTCTTGAGGTCTATAGTCGGAGGATTAAGAGAATACTTTTTACCCACAACCCTTAAACTTTCTTGGATGTGAGGACTCCAACGCACTTTCAAGGTCATCCCAATGTCCAGATCAAATATAGGTAATTGAATCATTTATTTTTTTAATTAATTTTTAATTAATTTAATTATTTCCTATTATTATTATTTTACATTTAATATATTTTAACAAGAGTGTAAATTGTAACAATAATATTTCAATTTGAACAAAATTTTAATTAGTAATTATCATAAAATAAAGCTGTGTTAATTTAAAATAAAATGGGCATTAAGTTTCAAAAAAAAACAAAGTTTTTCATGAAAAATAATAATTCTTACTTAAAACTAATTATCTAAAATAATTGGACAAATGAATTATTAAATGATAAAACATATTTTAATTAACGAATTTATTTTATTATTCACATAAATTTAATGGTTAAAGTGCTTGTTTCGATTTGTATTCATTTGTAAACGGAGCAGTTGCGATATGCATTTGACGAATTTTATAGTGACCGTAGGCATAGTTTTCATTAGAATTGAACCAATACCTTTTACCATGCAAACATTGGAGAGCTTGTTTTTCTGTCATGAAAGTATATAACTGATGACTAACACTTCCTATTCTCTTTTGTTGGATGCTCACTGTTCCACCATCAGTATACACTTTTTATAGGCTTCATGGGTGATATTAGAATTTGTAAGACTTATTCCTCTGGCTTTTAGAGTTTCTTTATCTCCTTGAAGTGAGTAGCGCTTGGGTCGAAGGAACACCCATTCTTTATATTGATTTCCTTTATTCTCATTCTTGACTTTCCCGATTACAGAACAAATTTTATTTGATAACAGCGGATCGGTCACTGATTAATTTGAAGTATCTAGGAGCCCATCGCCAATCATTTTTGGATATAGTTGTAAGCGTAAATCTACATTTTTACACTCTAAAAAGAAGGAATCTGTGTCACCAGCTACGATATTAATTTGACAATTGAATTCTTCTCTATAACTGTAGCTCTTTATATTGAAACTGGTACATGCAAAGTTTAGATAAATCAAGTACGGTTTGTCCAATATATATTGGTCTATCTAAACACACAATTTCCTTATTAAGTATAACAGCAATGAGATCATCCGCAATCTTGATGCTACGACGAAACATAGGATGACTACAATAAGTTATCAATCTTTTGCTTTGGTTGCATAATCTCAAATTTATACGTTTTTTCAAGGTTTCCACAGTTTTACCGTATAAACTGTTGTTCTTTAACTTATAATAATCTCGCTGAAACCAATCCGTACTAGCTGCTCTCATTTGTGTGTTGTAATCAATATATCTTTTGGAAATAGCCACTTGCTTGAATTCTACAGCACGATTAACTTTTGTGACTTTTGCGCCGTAACTCAACCATTCTGTCAAAACTCTACTATTAATCACATAATTGGTCTTTGGTTCGTGTGTTAATAACAACTTTTCAACTTTACTACCAGGTGGATAACAAAGCTTAGGAGCTATAGGTAAATAATCTGGTTTATCTTGTATACTATCAGGAATGAAGATGTCAACCTTCAAAACATGTCCACGATCTCCATCAAACTCATCTCCATTCAAACATCTTTTAATAATACTATCCATTTCAGTCTGATCTTTTAACCATTTGAACTCACCAACAGGAAGTTTTTGTGACAGAGCCCATCCATATAAATTATTGACATCTAGGTATGACATTTGTGTTGATTCATCTACTTCAACATGGTGTTTGTTGATAAATGTCATTCCACCACGAATACCAGCTTCAAATAAATGGTAAAGCTCTGGATCTTGAGCAACAACAGAGATCCTCAAGTCCATCTTCGTCAAATGTTTTTTCTCTGAAAGCTTCAAAAACATCGGCCAACAGAAAAACATCCAACTTGAGATATACTAGCATGTAATCTAGCAATGTCTCACAGTTGTATTGTTGCCAGATTCGATTTGCATGTATATATTCTTGACTAACTCCCTCGCAAATTGCAGGTAATTCTGTTATTGACTGTAAAACATCCATTGATGTAGCCATATCATAAGGAAAAATGGTTTTACAAGTCATCATCTGTGATTCGAAAACATCTGAGGTCAGTGGAAGACATGGTAAATTTTTTGATAAATTTTCCAAGCTGCTATTTAAAAATTGTAAAGAATCAATGAATCTAATTCTTCTGCCTTTCGATGTCGCTGTAAGTGTGAGAAACTTTTCTGTTGATTGTGGAATAACATTTAAATTCCAATCTGGGAATTTTCCAATTGCATATTTTAATATATGATGAATGTCATATCCACGAAGATTGTGAAATACAACAGGTAAAGACGGATTGATTCTTCTAGCCAAATTACAATCTTGACATGCTGCTCCGAGATATTGACCGGAAAAATGATCATGATCTCGAACAGGTATTTTGATAATCTTCTTTTCAAAGGCAGCAATGAGTTTGGTTCGTAAATTCTTCCTGCTGTTCCCAAGTGAGTTCCATCATTTCCTTCGATCCATTAATTTTATACCACGGATAAACTATGTCTGTAGCTATATCATCCAATGCTTGTATAAACTGAATGATAGTTTTTCCCAACAAATGAGAGACCATTGTGAGTTGGCATTTTTCAAGGAAATACCTTTCGTAAAATTAAATGGAACTAAATATCGAGACTCCCAGAATCCAGAAAAGGTCTGGGATAAAGCAAAACGTTGAAGAAAATCAACAAACAAGAGAATGATGATATCGAAGAGGAAAACACACCTCTAGTATTGATGTCAGAATACAAAACAGAAGCAATTCGATTCGTCCGGAAAGATAAAGACTAAATGTGGGAAAATAGTGTACGAGACGAATTACAAAGGAATTTTCCTATCGAGGGAATATATTCGAAATGTCAAGGTCTTACACACAAAGGATATCAAAATCACGAATTATATAAATAACAAATTAGATTTTTTATATCATGACAGATGTAGGATATGTATCAAGAGGTGATACTAAACGATTGCAAGCTAAATCGGGAAATAGTCCGAAATAGATTAGCAATATCTATTGTTAACCCATAGTTGGTTACACCAATGTTATTGGAAGATGGAATGTTTGGCAGTAATCCTATCAAGGAAAGTTGAGATTTGTCATGCTGTTGGGGTTCAGTAGGAACCGGAACTAAAAGTATTATGAAATCTTTGAGTTAAATAAAAATTAATTATTAATAGTATTAAATAATTACCAAAAATAGAATTAAAATTACTAAGTTTAGAATTTAATTATAAATAGTAATAAACAATTACTACATTTAGATTTCTTAACAAAAATAGTATTTAAATAAAAATAAGTAGTAAAAATAGTAATTAAATAATTACTATTAATAAAATAGATAAAATAAAAATAATACAAATACCGTTGTAAATTTTAGTTTAAGGGACACAAAAAATTCTTACAAAAACAAATTAAGAAGACGAAAAATATTTGAGGCTCACCATTATTAATCCAGCACAACTTCTAATATATTTATAGATTTGTTAATTATTAGCATCAATTGGAAATTTGGCATTTACTTATTATTAGCATCGATTGGAAATATAGATTTCGTCAATTGGAAATTTGGATTTACTAATTATTAGCATCATTTGGGAATTTAGATTTACTAATTATTAGCAATCAATTGGAAACTTAGCTTCAATAACTATCTATTACAACTATTACAACGAAGGAACCAGTAAAAAAATTAGAATCAACCGACGCCACCAATGGAAAATTGGTGAAGATACCATATTTAATAATCTGACATGTTCAACATTGCCAGAATTACCAAAAGTGCACTATCCAAAGGAAGCGTTAGAGTCACTTAAAGCTAAATTTAAAGAATATAATCCTCAACTGAGTGATCCAGAATTACTGGGATATCCGGAAATTCAAAAGTAATACCCCAGAAAGGGAAATAGCCGGACAGTTTGATGGAGAAGACTGTGCCGAAAGAATTAGGAAAATCTGCGATGGGAAAATCATCGTGGGATTATTGGTAAAGGATCTATTGGAAGTAATTAGATTTCTAATGCAACGCGCACTTGGAATACGTGAGTTAGGCGCAGCTAAATGCCTTGAAAATAGGGACTTAAAGAAATGCAACGGGTATTACAGTTTGGCATATTTAGCAAAAACAGTCACCGGCAAAGAGGCGCATCATTTCTCGGACCTTCAAACGGAGAATGATGTTACGACTATTAAGGAAATATATGACAATCTGTGAGATATCTGAATTGATGATATTTCACCCGATACCCGAAAAGAGGTGGTGACATCACAGATAAAACAAACGGAACCAGGAACCTCAAGCATGCAGAAACCCTTAGCTATGGAGAGCTATGTAAATGAAGACATGCCCAAGTCCAAGTTAATAAAAATAGTGGAAGAAGATTCCTTGTCGCCGCCAGCCATCTCAATTGCTGACGAAGACGATTATGCCACTTGCGAGAGCGCAGATGATAATTGCCTCCAAGTCACGCTTACCAATGATGGTAGTGGTGAATTCTGCTAAAATGGAAACGGAAAAATCACCGCCAGCAGAAAAACTGGTTGAACGGGTCACCAAGATCTTGAAAGCATTGGCCCCATTGAGCGAATCCAAAGAAGGAGCAGAAGGAGGAGCATTACCCCAAGCTGTAGTACCACTACTTAAACTACAAGACTTGAAATTCAAAAAGAAGACAACGGTTGAACCCACCCAGAAAGAGGCAAGGGAGAAAAATGTCCCTACCTCTACAAAAAGAAAAAAGGAGATCCCAAAGAGTACAAAAAAGAAAATGCCTAGGATATCCATCCAGAATGAGGATGAGGATCTGTTAGAAACTCACTATCAGCCACCAGATCCAGCATTGATCAAGATATTGACAACAAAGGTCGAACCCATGGTTGCAGGAGAGCCAATCATCGTGAAAGAAGGCGAATTCATTGGAAGAGGTAACTCAATTAAAATACGGGAAGATGCCGACAGAGAAGATCCTAGTTGGTGGCAAAGACCCGATAATAAATGGAAACCGCGTATCAAGAAATACGACGGAGGCCCTATCCATGAAGTAGCCGTGTCCAATTTCCCCGATTACGGAGTATTGAAGACTAATGAGGGTTCTTATATCATCTCATCAATCGTGTACAAAGAAGTAAGTACACGGAGACATTGGTGGTCAGTTACAGACCGAACATAGTAGAACAAAGAATCCGTAATGAAAGTTCCAAAGTCATGAAAAGGAGAAAATATTAGCAATTCTGCTATGTATTCAACGGACCTAGCTATTTGCTATACGTCCCCAATCCCGACACCTTCGACAATCCAATCCGATTATTCAAATTGATAAACATTTACCGAACAATAACATTTGCTCTATCCTATGTGAACAAAAATTGATTATTCGGATTTTGTGATTTGAAACTTTGATCTAGTTATTATTTATTATACATATATTATACATATATTAATCAGTTTATTTTATTTTTATTTTTATTTTTATGTTATCAGCTGCAATGGTCCTGTCTTTACCGCTTTAATTTTTGGGACGAAAATCTTGTTAGGGGGAAGACATGTTGGCGTTCAGTAGGAACCGGAACTAAAAGTACTATGAAATCTTTGAGTTAAATAAAAATTAATTATTAATAGTATTAAATAATTACCAAAAATAGAATTAAAATTACTAAGTTTAGAATTTAATTATAAATAGTAATAAACAATTACTACATTTAGATTTCTTAACAAAAATAGTATTTAAATAAAAATAAGTAGTAAAATAGTAATTAAATAATTACTATTAATAAAATAGATTAAATAAAAATAATATAAATACCGTTGTAAATTTTAGTTTAAGGGACACAAAAAATTCTTACAAAAACAAATTAAGAAGACGAAAAATATTTGAGGCTCACCATTATTAATCCAGCACAACTTCTAATATATTTATAGATTTGTTAATTATTAGCATCAATTGGAAATTTGGCATTTACTTATTATTAGCATCGATTGGAAATATAGATTTCGTCAATTGGAAATTTGGATTTACTAATTATTAGCATCATTTGGGAATTTAGATTTACTAATTATTAGCAATCAATTGGAAACTTAGCTTCAATAACTATCTATTGGAGTTGGAAATCAATAACTGTTAGCATCGATAAAAGAAATTAAGCTCAAAAACCAATTTTCGGGGGTTCGCTCAGTACAGACTTATTAATTAGTTAGTTAATACTTTTGAATATAAATATACATTTATTATTTCTAAAATTAAAGGGCACAGTCATCGGCCAACACTTTTGTAGCTGTTTTGACTGTTATAATTACAACTATTAACCATTTATCTGGGTTAATAGTATAGCGGTAAAACTTCGGGAATCCCTCCTCTTTATCCGTTCACCTATATCGGGCTGTTGGCGCATTTAGGGCCAGCCTTGATTCTTTGAACTAATCTTTAGGGCGGTTTGTATAACCTATATCTGTGCTTTAGTGTGCAGTTAGTTATTATTATTTGGTTATCGAATATATGTATATATACATATTTCATTGAAATAAATCTTTAATTCATATTGTTATTTATTGGTTTAATATTCACGCGCAACCTTACATAAAACTTGTGGAGTCAAATCTTTTTGTGTTAGATCGAACTACCAATCGAACCTAACAATGCCGGTAACCAGAAATTTACTAGAGGAAAGCTTTAAACCACAACCAGCAATATTTAATCCAGCGATATCACCATTATACAAAATAAATGACATTTGGATATCCTTGCTGGAAAGAAAACCATTTACACAATGGTTTTAAAGGTTTACTAATTAAAGGATACTATGGAAATAGACGAATTAGAAAGAGGAGGGATTTATACCCCCGACGATATCAAGGAAGCAAGAAGGACATTGCAAATCAGAAAATATTACCGGCATGACACAACTGATGTCAACATACAGAATATTCAAAATTAGAGGATGGTCATGGAAACTGCTATTAGGACTATCACTATGTACGCAGAGTTTGCATTATTCGAACACCACAGAAAAGAAATTAAAGAAATTATACAGAAACACTTGGTGAAATATGAAGTAATTGGAATAGAAATGGAGGAGTATTCTAGTTATCGGGACGATAACAATTCAAAGGGAGGAGGTAATAGAGACTCCGTGAAACATGTTCAACAACTTCAAGACCAAATCGATCACGAAAAAATTATAAAGTTGAGACCGTACCGTATTCTATTTAGTCTGGAGGGATCGGTAGACAAGCAGGTGAAACTGATGCTAAAACATGGGATAATCAGACATATTAAATCACCATACCAATCACCGAATATAGTTGTTGCAAAGAAAGACGCATCAGTGCGTTTATGCAACGACTATCTGATGGTAAACGAGGCAACATGTAAGGATAGCCATCCATTGCCATTATTAGATTATATTTATGGGCGCATGGGAAACGCTAGGTTTTTCTCAGTATGGATGCCCAAAAGTGATTCTAACAAATTAAGTTAAAAGATGACACTATACCAATTATACAAGTATGGGAGATTACGAATATAATGTAATACCATTCGGACTCACGGGAGCTCCATCCACATTTCAATGAGCAATGAATTTGATGCACATGGATGTACATCACGCGATGGTATACATTGACGATGTCATAGTATTCTCGCCGGATTTGGAAAAACACTTGGAGCATTTGGAAGATGTATTCAAGAGGTTGATCAATGCAAACATGAAAGTGAAACCGACCAGATGTAAATGGGCCGAACCAGAAGTGGTATATGTCGGCCATATCATATCACGAGATGGGGTCAAACGAGATCCAGCTAACGTCGAAAAAGGAAAGAATTTCCCGGAGCCTAAAACCGTTAAACATATCAAAGGGTTTTTAGGCCTAGTAGGATACTACCGAAAATTCATTAAAAACTTTCGGTAATAGCTTTTCCACTCACACAGGTAGAAGGTAAAAACGTCAAATTTGGGTGGGGAACAGAACAGCAGGAAGCATTTGATATACTCAAGGAAAAACTCGTCAAGCCACCTATATTGCGATTCCCAGACTTCGAGAGACAATTCTTGGTTATGACAGATGCCAGCATTCGGGGCATATGTGCTGTGCTAGGTCAGAGAGATGACTTAGGAGATGACTATGCAATTGCATACGCTAGCAGAGGACTTAAACCACACGGGAGAAACTACACAGTGATACCAATTGTGTATGCTATAACCCAGTTTAGGACATATTTGTGGGGTCGGAAGATCATAGTATATACCGATCATAAACCATTACAGTGGTTGACGAAACACAAAATGGATACCTCAAAACTTGTCAGATTGGCACTAATTTTACATCCATATGACATAGAAATCCATTACAGAAAAGGAAATCATAACGGTAACGCAGATGCCTTATCGAGAATTGACCAGGAGGAAGAAGCAGAAGAAAGTGAAGGAAGGATGTCTCGAAGGAACTATCTTCACACTGACCAGAGAAGCCAACAGGTTAGCTGATTTAATGGAGGCACAAAAATCTGACGAAGAGATCAATATTATTCGTCAAGCCTTAAAAGCAAAATTTGTGCCCACCGAATTCACGAAATACTGTAAAAAGAATAAAGATAAGTTTGTGCTGGAGGAAGGATTAGTTAAATATTCAGACGTGAGAAATAACGTTATTATGGTTCCTAAGAAATTTCGTGAAGCACTCATATCACGATGGAGCTTTAGGAGGACATCTGTCAACCAGAAAAACGTTGTCGAGATTAAAATAAAAATATTTTTGGCCGCATATGAAACAAAAACCACACAAACCTCGTGTCAGACATGCAAGATCTGTATCACCAGAAGAAATACCGGAAAGAAACCTCACGTACGAATGAAGCCGATGCCTGTACCAACTACACCCATGGAAACGATCACCGAACAAGATTCAATTCTATCAGTACAAAAGGATCAAAAAGATCAGGACATTGAATATTACGATGCTCTAACAGCAAATAGTAAAGTTCTTACGTTGAAAGAGAATATTCAAGTAAATCGATTACTGAGAAAATATTTGAATATGATTTGAATATGATACGAATATGATTTGGGAAAAACGAATTTGCTAGAACATGAAATTGTACTCACAGACTCAAAATCAATAAAATTGAGGCCATACCGAATTCCGTTCAGTCTTGAAGATCAAGTCGATAAACAAGTGAAACTAATGTTAAAGCATGGTATTATCAGACATAGCAAATCACCATATCAATCACCTATGATAGTGGTCGCTAAGAAAGATGGCTCAGTGAGACTATGTAATGATTATCGTATGGTAAATGAAGCAACATTCAAAGATAGTCATCCTTTACCACTGTTAGATTACATCTATGGTAAGATGAGGAATGCCAAATATTTTTCAGTTATGGACGCCCAGAAGGGGTTCTACCAAATCAAGATGAGGGACATTAGGAGTACAATGTAATGCCTTTCGGTCTCACAGGAGCTCCGGGTACATTTCAGAGAGCTATGAATCTAATGTTAATGGACGTACACCATACGATGGTTTACATCGATGATATTATAGTTTTTTCACCAAACTTAGAAAAACATTTGGAACACTTGGAGAATGTGGTCAAGCGATTAATTCAGGCAAATTTGAAAGTGAAGCCATCAAAATGTAAATGGGCTGAATCCGAAGTAGTATATGTAGGACATTTCATTTCAAAGGATGGAATAAAGCCAGATCCGGCCAAGGTTGAAAAGGCAAAGAATTTTCCAGAACCAAAGACAGTGAAACAGATAAAAGAATTTCTGGGGTTAGTCGGCTATTACAGGAAGTTTATCCGAAACTTCTCAGCGATTACGTCACCTCTTACGCAATTAGAGGGTAAAAATGTAAAATTTGTTTGGAGTACGGAGCAGCAGGAAGCATTTGATTTGCTTAAGAAGCTACTCTTGGAACCACCAATCTTGCGATTTCCAGATTTCGATAAACAATTCTTAGTGATGACAGACGCCAGCACTCGGGGCATTGGTGCTGTGATAGGTCAGAAAGATGACCTGGGAGACGAGTATGCCATCGCTTATGCAAGCAGAGGTTTGAAACCACATGAGAAAAATTATGCGGTGATTGAGTAAGAGGCACTAGCAATTGTATATGCTATAAGCCTTTTTTGGACATATTTGTGGGGTCGAAAAATCATTGTCTATACAGATCATCGGCCACTGCAATGGTTAACTAAGCATACGATGGATACGCCCAAGTTGGTACGATGGGCTTTAATATTACAGCCATATGATATTGAGATACATTATCGAAAAGGAAATAGTAACGGGAATGCCGATGCATTGTCCAGAATGGAGCAAAGCGATGAAGTCGAGGACGTTAAAGAAGGTAAATTGGAGGGAACTATCTTCGCATTGACTAGAGAAGTCAACCGAGTATCAGATTTGATGGAAGCACAGAAATCAGACGAGGAAATCAATACAATTCGACAAGCCTTAGAAACCAAGTATATACTGACAGAATTTACAATGTTTTGGGAGAAAAATCATGAGAAATTTGTCCTCGAAGAAGGATTGGTTAAAAATGTAGACGTACGTGAAAACGTTATAATGGTGCCTAAGAAATATAGAGAGGCACTCATGTTACAATATCATGATGGAGCACTTGTCCTCAAGGAAAACGTTATCAAGATTGAAGCAGAAGTATTTCTGGCCTTCAATGAAAGCTGATGTGAAACAATGGTGTCAGACATGTAAGGTCTGTATCACTCGGAGAAACACGGGCAAGAAACCGCATGTGCCAATGAAACCTATGCCGGTCCCATCCTCACCTATGGAAATGACGGCGATGGATGTGTTAGGACCTTTTAAAGAGTCAAATAGCGGAAACAAATATATTTTAGTTTTCTGCGATTATCTAACGAAATGGCCAGAAGCATATCCAATTCCAAATCATAAAGCATAATTTTCGTCGAACAGATAGTTTTTAGGTATGGAGTACCTACTAAACTACTAACAGACAGAGGAGCGGACTTCATGAGCAATTTTCTAAAAGGCATCAATGATTATTTTGGTATTCTGAAATTAAACACATCGCCATATCACCTTCAAACTGATGGGTTAGTCGAAAGGTTCATTGGAACTTTAGCTAATATGCTCGCTTCATATGTCAATTCAGGTCAAACTGATTGGGATGTACATATTCCATCATATCTATTCGCATATCGAAATGCAGTCCACGAAGGTACGTGACAAACTCCATTTTACCTGATGTATTTAAGACAGAGTAAAATGCCGATAGATTTGTTGTTCTATCCGAAAGCTACACAATACTTAGACCAAGATGATTATCTCCTGGAGATGAGAGAGCGAATGCAAGAGGCATGGACAAAAGCCGTTCTCAACATCAAGTATAATCAAGAAGTGTCGAAAGAGTATCATGATCACAAAGCAAAAGATCATCAAATACTGGTTGGAGATAAAGTTATGTTGGAAAGCCATTACAATAAGAAAGGCTGATCCCCAAAGTTAATGCGAAATTTTAAAGGTCCGTATGAAGTCCTAAAAATCACTGACACGAATTTGATATTACCGTTAGTAGCAAATCGAAAAGAGGAGCCTATTATGGTACATGCAAATCGATGTAAAAAGTGTACAGTCCCAGATAAGGATAAAGAAAAGTTGATCAAACAAAAGATAAAAATTCCAAACCTCAATGAGAAGCTGAAACCTATTATATCGAATACTTCAGAATCGCTTACTGGAATATGATGGGCAACCAATCCATGAAATGGCAGCCTCTCATTTCCCTATAACTGATGCCTTAGAAGCTAACGAGAGTACTTACGTCGTTTCGTCAATTGTGTATAAAAATGTCTCTACACGAGCAAATGTCGTGGTCACCTACCATCCCAAATTTATCCAACAACGGATCGAGGTAGAATGCGAGCTCATCCGTAAACGAAGAAAGTACTAGCATTTCGGCTATGTACTCGTGTATATATCAAATCAATCAATTGTGACAATTTAACTATCGGAACTATCCTTTGTGTGATTTAACATTATCTATTTATTTATTTATTGGTGTTATAATTTTTATTTTTTTTGTTAGTTGAACATTAATATATTTTTATTGTGTTTATTTTATTTTTTGCCGCTTTCTTATATTTTTCCCTTTAATTTTCGGGACGAAAATCTTGTTAGGGGGAAGACACGTTGGGGTTTGGCTCGTGCAGAGTGAGTTTATTAGCCATGTAGAGGAGAGGACGAAAATAATAATAATAATAATAATAAGTATAAATAAATAATTACTAAAATTAGAATAAATTACTATAAATAGGCTAGGTAAATAAATAATTACTATATATGGAATAATTAATTACTATAAATAATAAATACAAGTAGAATACTATAATAAGTCATTTATAAATCTATAAATGTCGTTTTATCCTGCGCCGATTATTAAAAACAAGTGTTAACCAATTCATATTCGTTTAGCGTACAACATTTTTTTAATTGACTCTTTTGTCGGGGAGCCGATAATAACATTATACCTGTTCAGTGGCTTTCTCAAAATCAAGAAAGACCGCCGTTTCAGTTTGTTGGCACAGCATGGAAAAACCTTTCGTTCATTTCCTAAAAAAGTTCCACTGTTATCTTGAAAAATTTCTGGATGAAAAATTAATTCAACTAATCAGAGCAAACAAATTTGTATGTTAAACAATTTTTTGAAAGGAATCCTGAACTAAAACCACGTTCAAGAATCCGAAAATGGTATGACACTAATGAAGCTCAAATGAAAATTTTTTGGGTCTGATTATTTTACAAGGGATTATCGTAAAACCAAGTATGAAACTTTATTTTTCAAGAAAAAGGATTGTAGACACACCGTTCTTTTATGAATCAATGAGCGAAAGATAATTTGCATTATTGTGTAAATTTTTACATTTTGTAGATAATATAACTTTGAATTCCAATAATTCTAATAAAAAAACCTATAAAATAAAATTTTAAAATGTTATATGTTAGTTAGCGAGAGATAAGCATAGACGAGTCACTTCTATTATGGAAAGGTAATTTATCATGGAAGCAATATATTTCAACAAAAATGGCTCGTTTTGGAATATAATTATATGTTTTGAGTGAAAGTAAATCTGGATTTATTCAAAATATTATTTTATACAGGAAAAGATGTTTTATCCTGAGGAAAAAACATCATATCCTAAGGTTACAAAATTTATTTAGATAATTGGTACACGTCAATTGAGTTGGTGGAAATTTTATGTGATATTAAAACAGATATTGTTGGAACGTTGAGAAAAAATATAATTGGAATTCAAAATTAATTGAAAAATTAAAAAAAACGAGCACATGTTAGATATAAAGGTCAAATAATGCTCATGAAATGGAAGGATTGAAAAGACGTATTGTTGCTTATTTCCATTCATGACGATCAAAAAATTATGAATATAAAAAGAAGAAGTTCTGTAGAAAAACCAAAAGTTGTCGATTATTATAATAAAAATATGGGCGGTGTTGATTTGGGATATGGATTAATGACGTCATATACAGTAGCACGGAATAGATTGAAATAATTTTATAAAAATATTTTTCCTCGATTGATCGACATGTGCTGTCTAAATGCATTTATAATTTATAAAAACGATAATGGTAACATGGACAGATTGCATTTCCTGATGGAATGCGTAAAAAAATTGTGAATGATAACATAACAAACTGTCCACCTATGCCAACAAAAAATCATGGTACAATAAAGTCATTGCGATTAATTGAAAGACATTTTCCTGAACAAATAAAAACAAAAACAAACAAGCATACCTATAGTAAGTTTGTTATAAGAAAGGTGTTCGAAAAGAATCTGCGTATTGGTGTCCAGATTGTAAAGTGGTATTATGCGTAAACAATTGCTTTAAAATATACTCCACTGAAGTTGATTTTTAAAGCATTTTTTTTAATATTCCATATTTTTTCATTTAATAAAATGTTTTCCTCTTATTTGTTTTTACTTAAAAATTAACATAATTTGGTCAGGAAAATCAAGCGTAAAAACAAAAGACAAAGATTTATCTAAAGAGAGTGACAAGAAATTGAAACCCACGACACCGTTTCGATTGTCGGCGAGTGGGATGTTATATGGATTAAATTAATATTTAATTCATATATTATAATTTAAAAGTTTTTATTGTAATTAACAAAATTTTAAATTGTTTCAATAATACTTATTTATTGGAATATATATTTTGAACTATTTCTTATATTATAATTTTATAGATATTATAACATTACTATAAATAAAAAATAGCATTTTAATAAATAAATATTTGGTAATTAAACAATTTCTATAAATAGATTAGGTTAATATAAATACCAATACAAATTTTAGTTTAGAACACAACAAAAATTACACATGGTGAGACTAATCAGAATCAAGACACGAATTGGATTATTAGAAAAAAGAAAGAACGAATTAGACACAAATTCAGTCATATTAATTATAGTCGAGAAAACAAATCGGAGAAAATCGATTTTACACGATCAACTGAAATCTAATAACAATTCTTATAAGTGTAATTTGCTATTTCGAACCATTTTCTGGTTATTAGCAAATGTGGGACTTATTGTGGAGATATCTATCAATCGGAAACTGTGGATTTATCGAGAGTTATTAATCGAGTTAGTAGATTTTACGATTTTGTTTAATAAATTAAACTGTTAGGGTTACAACGTCAGCATACGATTTTTGTAGCTGTTTCCTTTCCATTTTTATAAAAATTATTAATCAATTTCTGGGTTGATACTATCACGATTAAAACTCGGGAACTCCCTCATCTTTTTCGTGATACTTGTATCGAGCTGTTGGCGCATTTAGAGCCAGCCTTGATTAGTAGAAATACTCATTAGGGCGGTTTGAATAACCCTTATCTATTCTTTAGTAAGACTTCCAGGGTTTATTTTGTAAAAAGTAGTTTAGCTTGAAAAAAAGCATTTATTTGAAATAAATATTTAAACCATATTCGTTATTTATTTTATATTACCTGTTCGCTTATGTTGGGCTGAATCGAAATAATTTTGAGCAGTTAATAGTTGTGGGCTGAATGGAGAAGCAGAAAAGGAAAAAGGAAATAATATAATTGAATAGAGTAATAAATATACATGCGAAAAAATAAGAAAAATAAGAAACTTAAATAAAACACGAAATATTAAGTAAAAACAAAGAAAACTAAAAATAGGCCGCCATATAACCAAAAGTCAACAGAAATACGCAAAATTAAGTAAAAATATAAGAAAACAAATAAAATAACAAAATAAAACAAAAACAATAAAAATAGAAAAATAACCAAAAAACAACCCAACCTAATTTTGATTGGTTAACATTTAATATATAAAGCGGCCGATAAGTCAGTTAAGCAACTTCAAAAATTCCAATATTGTATTTTTACTATAATGAAAATATGAATTTTCAAACACGGGCTCATGCTTTTGCCTTCATGGAACCGGCGACGATGCCGTCTGAGTATGATGGGCTACGAAACTTTGTAAAATTTTCTACCCACAGTATGGATTTCGATTTATTAGTGAATATGATGAGAATATCGCGAGTGTCAGGTTTAGAATGCCTATGATGTATAATTTGACAACCTCCACCGACCGATTCAATACTGGAACCTCGTATATGCTACCTCATACTCGGATCCCAAAGGACATGGTCGTCGGGTAAAATTTATTTTATTCAATTTATCAAAGTTTTTGTTGATTTAAATAAAGTCCATAGTATTTATATTTCATAAACAAAATTTTATTCTCTTTTATTGATTTGATAAATTTGATGCGGTAAATCTCTCGGGCAGAACGGTCCAGAGATGGTCAGTAGCAATACTGGTGATGTCTTGGTGGGTTCTGGCAAGTAGAGGAGCCAACAATAAAGTCAGAAAATGCGAAACGAAGTGCTAAAGTCCAGTGTTCACATCGAGTAGTAGTAAATCATTGATTTCGAGAACATTCAATAGGGCATGAGGATCGTAAAGTTGACTGAATTCCAGCATTCTTCTTTACTGTAATATCCATACTTTCGTAAAGACAGGTAGAGAATTTCGTTTGAGACGACATTTCTGGGAAATCCATATTCACTAGTGGATGGAAAATTTCCTGTCATCTTTCCTTCTAACCGATAAATATCTAATAGACAATATACACAATTTTAAGGATCAAATTATCTGATTATCTTTCAGTATCTGCCTAATGATTATTCAAGCAAAAAATCCATGGTTGACGTCACCGAAAATCCGAGCGATACTGCATGCTGCAACGAAATCTCTATAATCCTGAATTCATTTGGGAAAATTGTTTAGCCATTATCGATGACGAGCGATTTTATCTCGACAAATTCCACTCATTAGACAGGTATCGTATGGCAATAATTTATTTTTCGCAGACCTGGAAAACGAGTGACATAAACAAAATGTAGACAGGGATTACTAATTTCAGTAGAAAGCGTCGATCGATTTCTGTAAGGGCATGCGAGTTGAGGTAAATATTGACACGGAACGTCATCAGGCAAAATCTACAGTAAACTAACATTTCAGTTGAGAAACCCGGTCAATAAATCTAATTCAAGTGATATAACGACGATTATGTGATCGATACGGGAAATGAATTACGAGCAATCGACATTCTGGGTTATCATACACCGATTTAAAATTTAATTAAAATACAAGATTTTTCTTGATTGTAAATTTGATCTACGTAGAAATTTTTTCTGATTTAAATTTGATTTACGTAAGAATTTTGGTTTGTAAATTTTATTTATGTTAAAATTTTTCCCCAGAAATTAAACAACACATTTCATTCGGGCGATCTAAAGTTGAAATACTCTTTAATTACATTTTCCAACTATAATAATTCACGGTGGGAAAATAATATTTTTTTCTTTTGATATTTATTGATCAAATCTTCACCAGCATAAGTTATGGTACGACTGGGAATGTGTCGACGAATGTTGTAATGGATACAGTAATGTAGAAAAGGGTGAGTTGCGCGTGGGAACTAAATTGAATTTGTTAAGAGTTCATTGCGTTGTAGTACGTCGAGAAATCTCTCATAATTAATTCCCTTTTAGAATGAGTGAACCAAATCGACCGTCTAAGGATCTTCGTCCATGTTTTCCTGCGCAGATAAGAACGTCGATATCAAGAAACTTCAAGAATACAACGGGGCTCTGAAAAAGCGGATCGAATATTATGAGTGTACGTGGTTCTACCCACCACAAATGAAAGAAGAACGGACAAAAATACTACGGCTGGAGCACTGCCGAGACAGTCTCCTGACAATTAAAGCTGACAATTAAAGCCCAATCTGAGGCCCTACACAAAGTGTATTCGGAAGCCGAAATACAGCGAAGGGTCCAGGAATACCCTATAAGAGATGGGACCAATGTGTTCCCCGTTCATCATCAAGAGGGAGAACCTCAAGAGAAGAAATCCAATTGCAGCGGAAATTGGAATCACTTCACACCGCTCACAGACCCGATTCTATCTGGGTCGTCCAAGGCCAATAAGGTAACTTTGTCACAAGCAGAACTCGTTCATGCGATATTGCCAATTCCCCATGCGGATCATTCTATGCCATCCACCAAGAAACGAAAACGCCCTTCAAGGGCTGAGAAGAATCAGAAGCGACAAGATACCATCGCCGCCCTTAAAGCAGCTATATTTGCCGCTAAATCTTCTGAAGCGCCAGTTCCGACGACCACTGTATCTGTTCCGATAAATGATTTCCGGATGGTCTCTACCGAAACAGCTAGAATTCGAAGCGATGCCCGGCTACAGGTAGATATCGATGCCCCGCTAGCCGAGGGCGACATGTAACAATGCATTCGATTTCAGTCGTATCATAGGAGAAATTGTACAAAGACAGCTTATCCGTTGACCCTGTTATGATTGTGGTATTTTATATTGGAACATTAAAGTTGATGCAAGTTGTCACAAATGATATAGACCAGGGTTTCCCAAACTGTGTTCCGCTAAACCTGAATAGGGGTTCCGCAACAATTTGTCGGAAGAATTTAATTTAATTTAATATAATATACACATATTCATATTTCAACACCACTGATATTATTCACAGGAAATTATTATTTGTAAAAATATTTCACAATAGTTCTTAAGTTAGGTACTAGACCCTTCCAGGTAGTGAGACTAAGCTTTATGGAAGTTGAAAAGAGCCGCTTATGCTATTATTGCAGTAAATCTTCATTTTACATCTTAAAAAATATTTGAAATTTATTACTGCGATAAGAGTCAATAATATGAACATCTGTGCGATGTGGAAACAAAAACAACGGGATAACGGATTTGCACGTGTTTCACGAAATTTCTGTTTCCAACGAATTCAACCATATTTTTTTCGAAATAATGTTAAAATCAACCAGTCTTACTACATCCTTGTTAGCAATTAGTCGAACTATATACGCCCATGGCGCCATAAATGTTGGTGAAAAAATCGTGTAGAATTAGTTGTGGAAAATAATCCTTATCAATCAAATATCGAACGTCTAAAGGAGAACCCAAACTTCATATATAATACATATATGTATATGAATCTACATTTGGAAATCAAAGGTTAGTAATACAAGCCATAATCATAAATTTGTTTATAAATATATATATGTATTTATAAAAATATATATATATATAAATTTGTTTATAAATATATATATTTCGAAAATAAATAAACTAAATTTGAATAAATACTCGCAAACAGTTCATTGGCTCCAGCAAAACTCCGTAGGCACCTCGAAACGATGCACACTAATTATAAAGGAAAAGACATACATTTTTAAATGAGAACGTGACTCACTAGAAAGTCTAAAATTCAAATGATTACAATGGCTAAAACTGAAAATGAAAATGCAACAGAGGCATCTTATCGGGTGAGTTATCGCATTGCACTTAATTGTGAAGCTCATACCATTAAGCCATGTGCGAAAGAAATGGTGCATCACGGCGCAGTAAAGATCTTCATACTAGCATAGAGAAAGAGTTAATTCGTCGTCTTGGACTTTGCAGTGAATATGCATTGCAAATGGACGAATCTACAGATGTCGCAGGATTACCTGTACTACTAATATTTGTTCGTTACACGTATGATAAACGTATTGAAGAAGATTCACTCATGTGCAAATATTTACATGGACAAACTACAGGAGAAGATATATTCAACTGTATTGATGATTACATTACAAATCAAGAGATAGGTTGGGAGAAATGTATAGATCTGTGTACAGATGGTGCTCGAGCAATGCTAGGAAAGATGAAAGGTGTTGTATCACTTATCCAGAAAGTAGCTACAAGAGCCACCAGCAGTCATTGTATTTTGCATAGACAAGCACTGGTGACTAAAAAAATTCCAACAAATTTAAAAAATGTTATGGATGAAGCCGTGAAAGTGATAAACTATGTAAAATCAAGACCACTTCAATCCAGATTATTTAAAATTCTGTGCGATGAAATGGTAGCGGACACAAAGCACTTTTATTACATACTGAAGTGAGATGGTTATCCAGATGATTTCTGGGTGAGTTTGTCAGAAGAGTACCCCAATTTATCAAAACAAGCCTCTATCGTTTTACTTCCGTTTTCAACAACCTATTTATGCGAAGCGGGATTTTCTAATTATGCTGCAACAAAGTCAAAGTGCAGGAACAGGCTCGACGCCACACCAGATATTAGAATCCAACTTACCAATATTGTGCCTGATATCAAGAAGATATGCAATTCACGGACTCAAAATCATCAAAGTCATTAGGTGCTTTATTTACTCCATTTTTTTGTTTATATTATATATATTTTGTTTATATATTAAATAAATAATGTGTTTTATAACATTTTTTAAAATTTTTCTATTAGGAATTACCCAACATAAAAAATAAGCCAAGTGTTCCGTCAAAATTTATTTGCTTGCAAAGGGTTCCATTGCAGAAAAAGTTTGGGAAACCCTGATAGAGACTATAGAAATGATTTTTGCAATTTTCGTGTTTTTAAAATGTGTTTCATATGTAACTGCTTGATGTTAATAATTTATTATTTATGTTTTAATTATTTTAATCTTATTTTGTTTCTACTCGTGTTTTAGTTGATGTTTTTAAGATAATTTAAATGTTCTTGATTTTTCTATGCTATATGGGTCATCTCAGCTACCTCGTTATTTGTCAGATTAAAACAAAAAGGAAAAAGAATTTGGTTTCTAGCCCAACAATACACTGGTGTTTTCTGCAGTATATCTGAGTATATCCGAAATAGTATTATTGGACATATATGGTTAAATACGGAATGGAAGTGGAAATGATAGTAGTGTCTTTCTTGCAACTAAATGTCACCAAAGCGTTAAAAGGATGGGATGATTCCGGCGTAAGTCCTTCTATCTGTTAGGGTTGGGTCTGGGCTCTCTTGGGGCTTGCACAGACAGGTCAATAATGAAAAATGTAAATAGTATAAAACAATGACCTAAAAATAACAAAAAAAATAAATACAAATTGTTATGGAGGCTATTGTTGTTATTATAGTTAATAAATTATTGTTTTTATTGTTATTATTGTTAATTTATGTTATTTCGCAAGAAACTTGAAGGACCCGATAGAGTCACCAAAAAAATGTGTTGGGACAATCGGGGTGCAGGCTGTGTGGTGATGAATAAAAATAAATATAACAGTATAACAATTATGATACTAAAACTTTTATTTAACAATACAAAAAAATTAACCACTTTGTCCTCGAGGTTGCTTCAGAGATTAGTAGGTAATATCTTTCCTAATCTTTTACTGAATTAGTTTTGTCGGATTCTCTCCTCAGAGGTTGCTTCAGGGATTAATAGGTAATATCTTTTCTAATCTTTTACGGAAATAGTTTTGACGGATTCTCTCCTCAGAGGTTATTTTATAGTATTATTTCTGATCTTCGTGTTGTTCTAGTCTTTTAATATCCTTTTTTTCGTTTTAAAGGAATTGGTTTAATAATATTCTTTCCAATTTCTTCTAAATTTGTTTTCTTATTCTTGTCTTAGTTCCTATTTGTTCTAAATTTTATTTGATTTCTTTATTGACTTTTTTTAATTTGTAATTTTTTCTATAGTGATAATTTACTATGGTAAATTATCACTATATAGTTTAATTTTTTTTTTAAATTAAAATAAAACTTTCTCCACGTGCAACGTGCAGAATTGTTATTTGTATTCATACCATACAATTAACAGAACCATAAAAAAAATAAAAAATTACAATACATTACACAAATTAATATAAAAAGTAATAAATACAAATATAAATAGTAATAAATAAATACTAATAAATAAAAATAGTAATTTTTATTTTTCTCGACATTTAATATAAAAGAAATTAATTTTGCCGGCAGAGGGAGAACGATGGGAACAACTTAGAACGAGAGTACTTGTCTACAATTGAAAGTTTATTAAAATTAGTCAATCAATAGAATCGTGATTAGTTACCAACAGCTGAAAATATATTGAAAAAAAGTAATTAGAAAACAGTGAATACGTGGCAACAGCTGAAACACAACTATATTTGATATTTAAGGTTCATTCAAAGAGGAAATATTTTTAATTAACCGATTTTGAGAATTCATCGAGACAAATTGCAACTGAACAAAAAAGGTATAAACTATTTCAGAGTGGTATTACATATATAAGTGTGAATACATACTACATAGATAATGATCATGTAGATAAATAATTAATTACAGGGGTTTTCATTATTATATTCCCATGTTTTCATAGTGATATTCCCATGTTTTCATTCTTATATTCCCATGAAATTGATATTATTTAAATTTATGACAAAATATATTTAATCATGTGAATATACAAATAATAGGTTATTCTTTCTTAATTAAATAAAAAAATCGTTGAAACAGAATTTTTCAATAAAAATCTTAAAAACTTAATTAATTTTATAAATGGAGAGGAAAACAAGAAAAACCGTAACTCGAGAATTATTTGATTTGGTTTGCACTTTATAAGCAACAAATCGACATAGTATAGCTGAGATCAGCAGAATAGTAAGTCTAGAGAGAAAGACTGTCGGGAAAATAATAAGACAGCACGAAAATAATGAACCTTTTGTTCCTGCTGCAGAGAAAAGGTCCAACACAATCTTGACCAGAAACAACAATTTCTTAGAAGTAGAACAGACCATTTTCAACTCTTTTGCGATCGAAAATTCGCATGTTCAAAACGAGGTCAAAAATATCATTCAAGAAAGACATAATGTGACTCTAAGCTTGCCTACAATCAGTCGAAAAATCAGGAAAATAGGATTGAGTAGAAAGACATTGGTACCAATAGAGAGAATTATTGAGAGAAATATTGATGCTCGAGCAATTTATGCATCTGAAATATCCAGAATAAGCAATGAAAATATAATTTTTTTGGATGAAACTGGATTTAATCAACATTCACGCAGATATTATGGTTATTCTGCTGAAAATGTTAAAGCCAGGCTTTTAATCTCCGGATTAGATAAGTCAATGATCCTAAGTATTGGATCATTCTCTTTACCCCATGAGCCAAGAGCACCTACTACGAGGGCATGTACAGTGTGCGAACATTTATGTAGACGTCCAATTTCGTCACCAAGTTCTTTATATTTTTCGTAATTATTTTTCCTAGCATTACTATAGTTTTCACTTGAGTCAAAGGGAACTTTAATGTCTAAAATGCGGATGGATTTATTACGTGTAGATTTAAGAAGATCAGGCCTTCAGGTACTTTTTCGATGTCCACATCAAAGTTGATAAGGAACTCTGCTACAGTTTGTAGGACATTATCATGCTTATTTCTGTGTGCATTTATCCTAGCTTGGCAGTGGTTAAAAATGTGCGCAGGTGTTTCAGGATGAGCATGACAATGCCTGCATAAAATATTTTTTTTTGGTTTTAACCCTCCAGAGGGCGCGTTGGGTCTCACAGACCCAGACGATCTTTTTTTGCGTAAAAAAATTTTTGTGGCGTAGCATCAATTCAGAACATTCTGTAGCTGATTCATTTCAGCTTTACTTTAATTTCGACCAAATCATTAATACATTATTAAATCATTATAATTTTAGACAACAGTCTTTACTATTTTTGAAAATAAAATAATCATGGATCCAGTTGAAAAAGAAAACGAAAGAATCCGACAGCTACTGGAGACAATTGTTGTGAGTTCTGATGAAACTGATGATGATAGTGACGCAGGTGAGGAAGACAATTTGGAGGTTGGACGTGAATCTACTGATACTGAACAAGAAATGAGTGACGTAGCTTCTGAGGATGAGTTGGATACAGATGGTTTAGACTACTATACTGGTAAAGATGGTGAGACAGTTTGGAAAAAAAGGAAATTCAGAGCAAATGTTAGAACTCGCGCTCACAACATTATTACGGAACCAACTGGTGTGAAGGGCTCTGCCAAACATGCTAAATCTCCAAAGGATTGTTGGAGCTGTTTTTTTGATGAAAGTATCATGAATATCTTAGTGGAATGCACGAATATATATATAAATAAAAATAAGGCAAGCTGTTCAAGAGATAGAGATGCAAAAAACACTTCAAAAGAAGAAGTGTCCGCTTTGATTGGACTACTTTACCTCGCTGCGGTACACAAGAGTGGAAGACAAAATTTGGAAGATCTGTGGGAGCAAGATGGAACAGGTGTTGATATATTTCATACTACTATGTCATTACGACGATTCAAATTCCTTCTCCAGTGCATCAGGTTCGACGACAAAACGACAAGAAGTGAAAAGCTGAATAGTGACAAACTAGCCCCAATCAGAGAGATATTTCAAATATTTGTAAATAACTGTCAGAATTCTTATTCTATTTCCGAATATGCCAACGTTGATGAAATGTTAGCTGGTTTTCGAGGAAGATGCAGTTTTCGACAATATATTCCATCTAAACCTGATAAATATGGGATCAAGCTTTTTGCTTTAGTGGATGCACAAACTTTCTTCACAAGTAAGATTGAGGTCTATGTCGGAACGCAACCGGATGGACCCTATAAAGTTAGTAATAGTCTTGGTGATGTTGTTGAACGGGTGTGCAGTAGTATACTCGGAACAGGGAGAAACATAACCTTGGATAACTGGTTTACTAGCTATGATTTATCTAAAAGAATGCTTAGGCATAAAATAACAGTTGTTGGCACTTTGAGGAAAAACAAAAGACAAATTCCTCCTGAATTCCTGAACCTGAGTCTACTAAATCTTTTACAATTTAATATTGCTTTTTTTGCCAATCAATAAGTCTATAAATCATGAGAAAACAATATTGGGTCTGTGAGACCCAACGCGCGCATCCATGTAATTTTTTTAGCGCGCGCTCTGCAGGGTTAAGGCGGTGCGTCGAATAATTAAGTCTCAAGATGTTATTACGAGCCCGTATTAAGAGAAACTGGGCATCAGAAAGAACGTCATTTTTAAAGAAGTAGTTAGCTATTTCTGGCATTTCAGCATGAATAAGATTAATGATATTGTGGATTTCGGAAGAAGTGTCTTTTAGATTCCTAGCAGTGAAGTAATTAATACGATCTCTGCATTTAATTTCAAGTTGAATGAGGTCATCAAGGAGAACAATCTTTCTAGAGATACCAAATTGATCAAGGAAACGACGTGATGATGTTCTAAATTTAGAGAAGATTGAGAAAGTTGAGTAGTTAATAGAAATAAGGCCATTAAGCCATGCCAGTGCAGTATTGAGGCAGTATTTATAATTAATTTTTTAAAACCTAAGTTATTGGAGTTGAGAGCTCTTGTGAGATGAAGAATACTCTGTATCAAGTATTCATCTATTGAAGATACAAGTCCAAGACCGCCAAGTTTGCTAAATGCATAGAAGAAGTTATCATTAAGTTCCATCACTCTATCTCCAATAGTTTTTAATAGCTTGTTTAATTTGTAGGTCAAAATCATACTGCTTATTCTCAGGATCACGAAGGATGTTGCGATGCGAGTCAAGAATGTTATGATTAATGACACAGTTCCGACATGTAAAAATAAGACGGGAGTGAATGAAGATCTTAAATGCATTAATTTTCTGGAAGGGGTGAAGATGCGATTGAAGAATTTTTTTTGTCTTGAATGGCAGTTTCAAGTCTTTCATGAATTGAATGTTTGGTTTTATGAGAAAAATCACCACCAAGGTATCGATATAAATTGAAATCGTCAATTCTAGGAAGGGTTTTACCGTATAAAGATATTGGGTGATAGTTATTATCATGATTAATGTGAAAGTAAAGAAGATTAACTTTTGAGGCAAAACTAACAGTAAGAGAGCCGATTTGATAGACGAGTAGGAGTCAGATATAAGAATGATATCATCAGCATATGCCAATATACCAATGTTGTGACCATGAAATAAAATAAAGATGAATTTGTGGGACGTTGCGAAGTATAAAATCGATAGACAGGAAGAAAAGAGTCATTTATAAAGACTCCTTTAACAATTGGGACAGAAGTTGAGAGTTCTCCTTCGCATTCAAAGAATGTTTGTACATTATTATACATATCCTTTATACGAGTAATTGTATTGGCACTAAGTCCCGTTTGGATAAGAGTGTGCCAGATTAAATCATGAGGTATAGAGTCAAAAGCATCTGCTATATCAAGCCAGACGATATGTAAGTCAAGTTTCTTACGATAGGAGTAGTCCTTAATCAGATGTAGTGTCAAGTTGTGTTCAGCACAGTCATCAGATGCACCAATAGCCTTCTGGTTGTGTGTTCCCTTCACTTATCCAGTTAAGAAGACGATTGTTAATCAGTGAGGAGAATATTCTTTAAGCTGTATTCATGATGGAGATCGGTCTCCAAGAGAGCTTCATGGCTTACTTCAGATTTAGCGGACTTAAGAATAAGTCTAGTGCGAAAGGTTTTCCAACTAGAAGGGCATTTGGAGTTACGAAGTATATTGTTACAGAGAGAGAGAATAAGTTCGAAGTCATGAGAAATTTTTTTCCAGTCGGAGAGTGAGATTTTGTCAATACCAGGAGCAGTATTGTCGAGTTGAGTAAAGATATGTTTGATATCATCAATGTCGAAGGGAGAAGAGGAATCAGATTCCGGATAAGAGGGGTATTGAGAATAAGAATCGAAGGTGCAACTCGTTGACTTACCAGCAAACAATTTGATGATATCATCCATAGTCTGTTTATGGGATTCCACTTTATTATTTAGGATTTTAGAAATTTCCTCTTTTGGGTTATATTTATATTTCAGTAAAAATTAATTCCTTTGCAATTTTAATGTTTTTGTGAATAATATCAGAAGGTTTTTTAATGATGTATTTTTGAGGATTAATGTTTCCATTAATTTTCTCAATCTCACAGAGAACATCATCACTTTCAATAGTATTATTGTTAAGGTTAATTAGTAGGCTAATACAGCCTGTGATTTACAAAATTTTTAATAATTGATTTAATAGTGGAGGTCATAATAGATATGTTAGGAGCAGTTAATTTTTTATTTTTGATTAAACACTCAATAAAATGACAGATATACATAGGAGCAACGTTTCCTCTAAGCTGGGCAAACGGGCGGCCACCCAGTTAAAAATTGACATTTGCCCACTCAGCATTTCTATCCGCCCACTAGAAATTATTGCAAACAATAATTTTTTTTATTTGTCACCATTTTCATTGCGTAAACGCACCCAGTTGAAAATTTCGTATAGATTTCCACACTAAATTCTGGGTTATTTGTTTTAGTATGTCTCAATTGGCAACATTGAAATTAAATGTCAATGTTCACTTTTTTGAATTCAATAAATGTGGATGTGAAATTTAAAATTAACTAACAGATAACACCACGATATGATAGAAAGATAATAAATAAGTAAGTAATCTACAGTAAATTAAATTTTGCACTATGATTTTGATTATTTATTTTAATGTTGAGAAGGCTGTGATATTTATTTCAAAAATTATTTTAAAATGCAATCCCTTTATTTTTTATACATTTAGTATGTCAAAACGAAAATTCGATGAAAGGTTGAAATCCACAATCAAGACATCTTCAAAATTCAAAAAAGAATGGTTAAATGAAATTGTTGAAACATGCGTCTCATTGTCAACTATAAAAGAAAAAATTAAATTAGGTGATATTTTTAATTATCAAATTGAAACCAATGATGTTCTTTGCAAAATATGTACCGAAGCAAAAGCTGAAAGTGAGTTTAAAAATGGCAAAAACTGGACGAATTGGAAGTTGCACTACTTAAAGAGGCATTTAAGTCAAAAAGTACATTTAGATTCGGTAATAAAATTACGTAATTGCAAAAAAGGTGGAATTGTTGAAATGTTAACTTCCTCTACAGAAGAACGACAGATACGTGCAGATTTGATAGAACGTAAAAAATCTAATAAAAACGATACCAAAATTTTGATAGACAACGTTATTCTTGCAATAAAAATTAACACTTCGATGTCATCAGTACAGGAAATTCATGAGCATATGGAAAAATATATATCTATTCCCAAAAGTTGGCGCAGCAAGAATTATGCATTCGAATTTGTTCAATGCATTAATTTTGCAATACAAAAACAGTTTCTTGAGGAACTAAGAGAATCGTTATTTTATTGTTTAATTGTTGATGAAAGTACTGATATATCTACACACAAAGCTTTAATTTTATACATAAAATACCGGCCAAAAATTTCTTCTGACCATTAAACCGTATTTGCAGGAATTTTAAAATTGACTGGATGTACTAGTTCCTTCATATTTGAAGCTATTTATGAATTTTATATAAAAAATAATATCAATATGCATAATATGGTAATGTTTACATCAGACGGTGCTTCTGTAATGCTTGGTAAGAATAATGGTGTGGCTGCATTGTTACGGAACAGAATCCCTCATTTATCGCAGCAGCATTGTGTAGGAATTGATGATGCTTGGAAAAAAGTACCAATAATGTGTGATATTGAAACATTATTAAAGACAGTATTTACCATGTTTAGTAGATCAACCGTAAAGAAAGCAAGCTTTGAAGAATTGGCAAGCGTAACTGAATGTGATGTATTAGCATTTTGTCCATTAAATGAAGTTAGATGGCTGTCAAGACATTTTGCAGTAAGAGCATTTATTCGTAATTACGATCTATTGATAGAATACTTCACTGAGGAAGTGGAGAAATGTAATGATCCAATATGCAAATAGTGCCTAAAACTTCTTAAGGATCCAAAATATCGCTTTTCATTAATGGTTTTAAACGACGTTCTTGAAGAGTTGTCATCTCTTTGTAAAATATTTCAGAGGAGTTTGTTGACAATAATGGATGCAATGCAATTTGCTAAAGTAAGGATCAACAAAATCGAAAACCAATATTTAGGCGAAATAGTTCATTGGAATGATATAAAAGATCTAATTGGTAAAAATCCTGGTATCGACACTTCAGCAATTTTACGATTTTACGAATTGTTATGTATACATTTAAAGAATAGGTTTCCAGAAGAAGACGTAATGGATTGGCATGCATTTGATCATAATGCTATAATAAATTCAAAAGATTTTAACTTTGGTCAAGATTGTATAGAAAAGCTGGTTAAAAAATATAAAAATATAATTCCCGGATATGACGAACAAATTGGAACAGCAATTTCAAAACAATATAACGATTTTAAGTTTTTAAGAATTGAAAAGATGAAAAGTAATTCCGTAGCTAATTTTTTTGATTTAGTTAAGCTGGCTAATGCAGATTCACAATTTAAAGAATTGACAGTGCTTCTAGATACCTGTGCTACATTTCAGGCATCCAGTGCAGATTGTGAACGTGGTTTTAGCTTGATGAATGCTATAAAATCAAAATCACGAAACAGATTAAAGACTAATAATTTAGATAACTTGATGCGAATAAAAACGTTTATCACATCAGGAGGCAATATTAATTTAGACAGTATTTATGAACATTGGGTTGTTAATAAGGACAGACGTGAAAAACATTAAATTTTGATTTTATATTTTTTTATTTTTAATAGTTATTTTACCTTTTGAATATAATATAGGTATATTGTTTTTGTTTTCTATTTATAACTTTTTATTAAATTAGTAATACTTGCTTGAATGTAATATAATGCAACGTGTAAAATCTTTTTATTATTTACATATTACAAAAATAAAATGATAAAAAAATTTTTTTTTTGAAATTTTGCCTAATTTTTTTTTAATTTAATATACTTGCCCACATTGCAGTTAGCATACACACCAATTTTAAAAATTAGAGCGAACGTTGCATAGGAGAGTCTGCTGGTTAGGAACAACATGGGTATTCCAGTTTTTTTAAATTATCTTAATCGGTGACACAATTTTCTGAAGATCTAATAGTTTCATATGCAAGAGTTGAATGAGTGGATATACTATCATCAGTAATAGGATCAATAATAACCGCAAGCTTACTACTTTTATTAAGGAAGAAAAACCAGTTGTTCTTACCATTAGACATAGGCATTACAATTTAGTTCCAGTTAGCAAATTCTTTAAAGGGAAAGGCGGAGAAAAAAGTTACAAAGTTGTGTTGGATAAGTGAATTACCAATAAAGGGATCAACAAATATAGAAGAGTTTTTCAAAGCATGAGAGAAGATATATGCCTTGATTGCATAATTAAATATATAGTGTTAAAATCTTTATAATAAAAGTTATTGATGGTATTATTATCGTTATTTATAGATAGTTTAGAATTAATTGATTCAGGATAATTATTAAAATAATGTTTGTCAGTCTTAGGATCAAAAACTTTATTATTAGGATCAGAATTATAAAGTTTAGTTTTATTGCTATTTATATTATTAGAATGTGAATTTTAGAGAGAAATTAAATTACACTTATAATTAAAAGATTTCACATTATAATTAATGTCATTTTTAGAATCTAAAAGTTTATAATTAGGATTAGAATTATCAATTTTAGAGTATGAATTTTTAAAAGAATTAAAAATTTTTTTATCAATATTCTTATAATTAAAAGTTTTATCTATATTAAAATAATTCTTATTAGAATTACCGTTATTAGTTCTCATATATATTCTTCGAGCTTGGCAGTAAGATTTCATCGGATCCAATGGGGTCTTGGTGTAAGGTCTATTAAGATCTGAGACCTCGATTATTATGAATGTGGATTCTTCTGGAATGGCAGAAGTATTTGTTCGGATCGGATAAGGTCCTGGCATACAGTCCCTTATTGTTAAGGATTTCATTATTGTGGTTCAAGAATATAATTCTTGCTGGGCAGAAAGAGTTCGTCGCATCATCAGGCCGGATTTTCCATTCCCCAGAGGATTGTCGCTCCAATCCATAAAATAGTTCTGGCATATGACCTGGGTTGAGGCATCTCGCAATTTCTATAAAGAACATTAGATAATGAATTAATACAATTGGAATAATTTGTTTCTGAAGAAGTGTTTCCTCCACTATGTAGAGCAATATCATTCCTTTTCTTTGGATTGGTTTCAGTATTAACCAAAAAAAAATCAAATTTTATTTTTTTCAATTTCATCTGGCCACCTGGCCGAAGGGGAGATCAATTCTCACCCTTATGTAATCTGAAGCTTTTATTTTCAAAAATTCTTCCAATGTTGGAATTACAAACTCCCGCATTAAACGTGGTTTATATTGGGTAATACCTCTCCGGCAGGTCATGGAATAAGCATGGCAAGCCATGGCCATCAAGATACTCCAGGCATTTGATTTTAAGGCTTTTTCTTTATATTTCTTTAATTGTTCCTTCAGGATCATCAACTCGGGTATTCTGATTTGAATGTTCCTTCAGTTCGGAATTTGTATGTTGTTATCAGCTGTAGGTCGGGTAATCATTGGTTAGGAGAATTTCGTTCACTAGTCCAGGATCGAGTTAGGAATTCAGTTCTCAAATTTGTCAGTCATTAGTTATGGTGAGATACAGTCATCACAATCTTGAACGGGCACGTCATCAGTAAATTGATGGAGGCTTTCAATTCGGAGTTGGCTAGCAATGTGGCACTAAAATGTAATAAGGCGAATCTTTGGAGTAGGAAGACTCCATTTGTGGGTTTTATAAACGGTTATAAATTATACTTATTATAGTATGTATTAGAAGGGTGCTTTAAGGATTAGTGGTTTTTTATAATAATAATATGAACAACTAAAAAGACCATCAAATAGGCGGAATCCCTACAAGGATTCCCACATTGACCGACTTGATGATTAGACATCTTTATTATATTTATTATTACATCTTATAAAAATTATAAAAATGTATAATTAAATATTATTATAGTTAAGTTGTTATTTATTATGGTATTAATTAAACGTGTTCAGTTGGGGTTAAGTTAGGTAGTTTAATTAGGTTTAATTTTTTGAAAAAATATAATAATTTATTCAAAGCTAAGTTAGTTAATTTATTTGAAGATCATGTTTCTAATTAACAATTAAATGTTTTTATTATATTAAATTTTATAGAATGTAGTAGCCATATTAGACGAATAGATAGAAAAAATGCATTGAGTACATATATTATAGATAAAATATTAAGTATAAATAGTTTAAAAGGAAATAGTGATGTTTGTATGGTCAACCCCAAGAAGGCTTTCTATTAATTTTATTATGAAATTTTTAACAACTTATAATTTATAATATAAACCATATTGGACAAATAAATAAGAGGGAAATGATTTGTATACATGTTTGATATATAATAATATTAATCCTTAAGAGTATGTTCTCTAAGTATGTGGTAGCTACTCACAACGGCGGGTGTGCAGGTTTTCCACGACAGTCCTTTTATTTCGGATTTAGAGAGTCCTACTTCGCTAAGTACTTGGTTGTTATTATTATCCCAAGAACCTAGAGTGTTAATTACTAGTGCAGATGGTGCGCTTAACTTTATGGGATTTTTCAATTTGAATAGCTAAGTTAGCGTATTTTACATAGTTATAATTTGTTACTCTTTTAAAGTTTTCTCTTTGTTCATAAGGGACTTTTATATCAAGTATATCGTTATTATTATTCCTCAAAGATCTTGTAATTAGGTCAGGTTACTCCTTGAGGAGTTATTTCGATATCTAAGTAAAAGTTTAGGTTAGATAGAAATTCACAAACAGCTTCAAGTACTCTAGCATGTTTGTTTCTGCGCGGATTTATCTGTCCAGTGCTACGAATGCTATATAGGAGCAATTCTATTAAGCACAGGGAAACGGCGGAGAATAAGTAATAATTTGTAAGCATGCTTGAAAAATTTTTTGAAAAAATCTTTGTTCTTTCTATGTGTTACTAGTGTATTAATATTTAATTACATCAACGTGTTGTTTTCTTATCATACGTTATATATTTCTTTGTGGTGTTATAAAATGCGAAAGGGGGATTGCGAGGAATACTGATTATCGCAGCAGCAGTCATGACCAGTGTCACCATATCCATAATAATGGCATATAAATTTCATTATGAATAAATGTATTTTTAGTTAGTTACTATTTGAATTATTTAGAACTATGTTTAATAAAATCGTTTTATTACTAGTATTAATACAAAAATTACCAAAACAAAGTTAACTACAAAAGGTAATCAAATAAACAAAAATAATATTTACTAAGTATGGTAATTGATTTCCTCTAAAATTGATCTTTTGAGACGATTCTCCAAATAGTGGATTATTCCTGATTATTATTATTCCGGATTATTCCTGATTCGAGTCCACGAGTGATTTTGTTGAGGGATCTATAGTTGTTTATTTTTTAACATTAACTGACTATATTTTATGCGGTCCTTATATATTTGATTTTATAAAATTTGAACCAATCAGAGTAAAGCGTCTACTTTTTTATTTTTTCTGTAGGAATAGTGTAATATTAAACAATTAATGTTGTCTTACAAGCTATCCGGGCAATGGAAATCAACAAGATTATAATTGAGAATGTTGGAAAATTCGATGACAATACAGATGTGGAAGAATGGTTCGACAAACTCGAAATTATTTTGGAAGCTAAGAATGAGAAAAATGTCATGAATGTAATGCCATTTTTACTTGAAGGGCAATCGTATGCAATCTTCAAACAGCTAAAGAAAATTAACACGACAATGGATTTCGGAATGCTGAAGGAATTATTGAAAACCTACAAGCAAGAAGCCTTTACGAAACTTTTACAGAAAATTACAGTTATTTATGGGTGATAACTTGGATGTTCATGTAAATGAATTAAGGTCACTGTGATCTACTAACCCGATTTTTTGTAAATAGCTTACCAATTCATTTTTCAAATCAACTAAAGATGTCAACAGCCTCAACAATGAATGAGTTAGTCGCTCAAGCAAAGAAAAAAAAACAGTTGCAGTAGTACCAAGATCAGAGAGTGGAAGACAAGCCAATCGAAAATGCTATATATGCAAAAGTGCTAATCATGTAGTAAGATACTGTCCAGAAAGACGCAACATCAGATGTGCAAAATGTGGTATTATGGGACATATTTCAAGGTTTTGCCAGTCAGGAAAAGATCAAGTAGCTACATACAATGTGGTCGGGTGTGGCCCCAAGAATTTTGAATATGTGAGACTCCTAGAAGTAAATAGTGATGTAAAAGCATGTTTAGTTGATTCGGGCAGCACTACCACTATAGTAAAAGGAAATCCACGAAAATCTATGACTGCTCTTATGATACTTGATGGTTCAATTAGAATTAAAGTTGATATATTAGTTGGGAAGGTTATTTAATATTGATTGTTTAATATACCCGAAATTAGTATTCAATTATGATGCAATTTTAGGAGTGAATGCTATTAATAGGTTTGGTGGAGTTTGATTGAATAAAGAAGCTTTATTTGTGAATTTTGATCTGTGCTGACAAAATCAATAACGATTAAACAGCAATTCACAGAAAAAATCTATCTAACCAGCTAGTGCGAGAAAAGTAAATTTATGACTACAGAGAAATTAGCAGATATTTATCAGTCACTGCCCCAGAAATTTGCTATATAAGCCAGAGATAAATTCATTCAGTCAGACAAATTTGATCAAGCGATTTCTGCTTAGAATCAAATATAAAACTCGAAGAGGAATTAAAAGCTGTAAAGCTTCTTAAATCGTTCAAAGAAAAACAACCAATATTCTTAGCCGTGAGGTTATTTGAATATTTGATTATAAATAAAAACATTTGCACAACCCGGCCTCGTTGGAAATTAAATTACCAGAGGGCTTAATATAGGTAACGCTAGATCAATCTTGATCTAGACCAGGGATTGGGAACCCGCGGCCTTTTGAAATATTCTTAGCGGCCTTATCACATATTTTGTATTTTATTTAAATTTCAAATAAAAAATTTTCGTTTGAATATTTTTTTGGAAATATTTATTCGTTTTTTTTTGAAAATATTTTGTCTAGTTGTGTATATACACATGTATATATACTACAGGGTGGCACAGATAAAGTGAAGCACAAGTTTAACTACTTTATTTTTTCTTGCCTAATGATATAGCTTGCGCAATTATATAAATTTTTAATATTTGAGTTTGTTTTAATATTTTAATATTTAATTATAATATGAGCGGTTCCTTAAATTTAAGTTAATGGCATTGGAATTCAAACGACAAAGAATTTTAAATTTATTTTTGGAGGGAAAGCATCAATCGGAAATTTTAAAGTTAACGAAAGCAGAGGGCATTTGCCGTTCGTTGGTATACAGAACCTTAAAAAGGTACAAAGATTCCAGCACAGTTGTACCACCAAAGAAACCTGGTCGAAGCCGGACCGTTCGTACTCCCAGGCTAGTTAAAGTTATCCGTGAACGGATTCGCCGAAAACCAGCCCAGTCGGCCAGAAAGATGGCAAAGAGTCTTGGAATATCGCGAATATCTGTATCTCGTGTTCTTAAAGAAGACCTTGGACTTACACCTTACAAGAAACGGCGTGTTCATGGTTTATCCGACACAAATAAAAAGAAACGAGTCACAAGATGTAAGGACTTATTATCTCGGCACGCTGAATCAGTAATCCTGTTTACTGATGAAAAACTCTTCGTCCTCCAACAGTCACACAATACTCAAAATGATCGAGTGTACTCGCCATCAATTACCGATATCCCTAGTCATTGCCGCACGGTCCAGCGTTTCCAAGGAAGTCCTTCTGTGATGGTTTACGGAGGTATTTCCAAAAAGGGTCGTTTGCCTCTGAAATTCATAGAAAAGGGTGTCAAAATTAATTCTAAATATTATTTAGAAGAAGTATTACAACGTCATGTGATGGCGAATGCCTTTAAATTGTTTGGAAATGATCCATGGGTATTGCAGCAGGATTCTGCGCCCGCACATGCCGCTAAAATAGTTCAGAACTGGTGCAAGTCAAATTTGCCTGATTTCATTAGCAAGGAACAATGGCCTTCATCATCTCCGGATGTAAATCCTTTGGACTTTTGTATGTGGGCCTTAATGGAACAGCGTCTAAATAATCTAAAACCAATGAGTTTGGATAAATTTAAGTGCTTACTTCAGAAAATTTGGATTGAAATACCTGAAGAGCAGGTGCGTGCCGCATGTGAAGCATTCCCACGCAGATTGATGGCCATTGTCAAAGCCAAGGGTGGCCACATTGAAATTTAATTAATAAATGTGAAATAGATGGAGACTTCGTTTTAAATCTTTTAAGATTTTTCAAATGTATTTTAAAAAATCATGTTAAAATGAGTTTTTTCTTTGCTTCACTTTTTCTGTGCCACCCTGTATATAGTAGGCTTTTTCGGGTAAAGAAATAGCGAAGTAACAGTAACTCAATAAGTTTGCGCAACAGAGAACAAATTATTTAGTTTAATTTAGTAATCGGTTGGCGTTGGTGGTAATATTATTTCTAGTTCAAAATTGTGTTTTAACCGTATATTCAACCATCTATATTTAAATCTATATTTATTTATTGTGCGATATTTAAATCTAATTAAAATTCTTTATTAACAACATATATATATATATATATATATATATATATATATATATATATATATATATATATATATATATATATATATATATATATATATATATATATATATATATATATATATATATATATACAGGCCCGGCCCAAGGGCCAGGCGACCTAGGCCATAGCCTAGGGCGCCTTTTTTTAGAGGGCGCCAAAATTTATTATAAACAATCAAAGTAAATTATAAAATAAGCCTCCAAAACTTTATATTTTGAAATTTATCTATGAAACCAACCGTTTTAAAAAAAATTGAAAATAAGAAAAAACAAAAAAAAAGTACATGCAAAATATACGAATTTCCAATTCTGAGAAATTCTGATATGTATTGAAAATTGAAATAAAAAAAATTATATGTATGTATTACAAAAACTGATGTGCGAGTTAAATTAACAGCTATAGCTACCAGTTTTTTTTTAACAATTTTTTTGTTTCAAGTGTGTAACTAATGTGTTGTGTTGTTGCAGTTTATTCAAATTAAATTTGTATTCCTATTCTGTTTTAAAAATATAAATATATAAGAGGTAAGGTAAGATTAAGATCATTTTTTAAAAATATATTGGAAAATATATAATATATTTATATAAATTTATGCCATAGCTAAGATGCCACCAAAAAAATTGAGTGGGTATGAATATCGGAAACGAAAAATAAATAGACAACAACAAGCTGATAAGCACGATAAAATATTGAAATATTTTAATTCCAGTAAATCAGTAGCCGATGATAATCAACATTTCGAGTCAACATCTTCAAGCTCAGAGGACGATATAGGTAATGTGTCATCAGAAGCTGAAAATTGTAATATTATCAATGAGGATAATTTAATGTCTTCTCACGGAACTGAAATAATTGTTCCTTGTGATTCAACTCATTCTGTATTTGAAAATATTTTAAATTATAATGATATTGGGCTATGGCCACAAAATTTAAAACATACGGAAATTGACCATATAGTTGTAACTGACTTATATGGAAACGAAGAAAGGTGTAATCAACAACATATTTATCCAAGAGATGAAAATAATCGAAGCTTTTCCAATTCGCTTTTTTATCGTCAAATAAGTAATGGTGAAAAATTCCTAAGAAAATGGTTGCACTATTCAGAATCCAAAAATTCTGTATTTTGTTTTTTTTGCAAACTTTTTGATCCATCAGGTAGGTCAAATCTAGCCAAATCTGGTTTATGGGATTGGAAAAATATTCACGACAGCTTGAAAATGCACGAACGGTCAGTTTCACATTTAAAATGTGAAAAAAACTGGATAGAAACTCGATTAAGATTAAAGGGCAATAAAACTATTGATAAGAATTTGCAGTCTTTGATAGTCCAAGAAAAATATAATTGGAAAAAGGTACTAGAAAGATTAATAAACATAACATTATTTTTGTCAAAAAATAATTTAGCATTTCGGGGTTCTTGTGATAAGTTATTTGTTCCGCATAATGGAAATTTTTTAGGCCTTGTTGAACTTCTAGGAAAATTTGATTTACCATTAAATGAGCATTTGCGCAGGGTGGTCTCACAAGAAATTCATGTTCATTATTGTGGAAAAACTATACAAAACGAATTAATAAGTACACTTGGTGATATGACAAGAAGTCATATTTTGGATTCTGTTCGTAAATCGAAATATTTTTCGATTATTTTAGACTGCACACCTGACATAAGCCATATCGAACAGCTCTCCATAACGTTAAGATTTTATGATGTTGAGGATATGGAAATAAAAGAGCATTTTGTATCCTTTAAACCAGTTTTTGATTCTACTGGAAAAGGATTATATGATGATATTTCTGAAAGTTTAGAAGAATTCAATTTGGAATTAGCAAACTGTAGAGGCCAAGGATATGATAACGGCGCTAATATGAAAGGTAAAATTAAAGGAGTGCAAGCTAGAATTTTAAAAGAAAATCCAAGAGCGTTTTTTATGCCTTGCGGTTGTCACTCAATTAACCTACTAATTGGTGATAGTGTTTCTTCTTCAATAATGTGCATAAAGTTTTTCGGATATGTTCAAAGAATTTATACTTTGTTTGCTGCATCTGTTGGACGATGGAATATATTGAAAAAACATATTAAATCATTAAATCCTAAACCTTTAAGTGAAACGAGGTGGGAATGTAGAATCGAATGCATTAAAGCAATTATGTTTGAAATCACGGAAATTAGAAACGCATTAAATGAGTTGCAAGACACAATATTAGATGCTGCAGTTGTTTCAGAAGCTAGCTCTTTATCTGAAAAAATAGAAGATTTCGAGTTTTTGTTAACATTATCTGTCTGGTACGTACTTTTGTCAAAATTTAATATTGTCAGCAAATCCATGCAAAAAGCTACATTTGATATGAGTAACGCCATCGAGCTTCTTCGGAATTGTAAGATTTTTCTAGAAAATTATAGAGACTCCGGTTTTTCTGATGCTTTAAAATCGGCCAAAGATCTCGCTGCGCTATTAAACGTGAACGCACAATTTAAAGCTGTAAGAATCAGAAGGCGACAAAAACAATTTAGTTATGAGTGTGACGATGAAACTCCAGATGTAAATGACCCAGAAAAATATTATAAAAATCATGTTTTTAATGTTATGCTGGATCAATCGTTGATATCTATATCAGAAAGGTTTCAGCAAATGAAAGATTTCGAAGATTCGTGGGGTTTTTTGTTCAATATTCACAATAATAAAAATCGTTGTGATTTGCTGAAGAGTTGCAAAGATTTACATCTGAAATTAACAAATGAGGCCAGTAGTGATATAAATGGAATAGAATTGTGCGAGGAAATCGAATCATTGAAGCAATTGGTACCAGATGATGTTAAAGATCCTTTAATATGTTTACAATTTATCAATGATAATAATTTGAAAAGTACAGTACCAAATCTGTGGGTGGCTTTACGAATCCTCGTAACAATTCCTGTTAGTGTTACGAGTGGTGAAAGAAGTTTTAGTAAATTAAAACTAATAAAAACGTATTTGCGATCTACTATGACGGAAGATAGGTTGAATAATTTGGCCATTATTTCAATTGAAAATAATGTTGTAGCAAACCTAAATTTGGAGGCAGCAATAGAAAAATTTGCAGACATGAAAGCCAGGAAAAAATCATTCTTATAAATTCTGTTTTTTTTATATATATGTCAATCGAAAAAAATGAAATAAAGTAATAAATGGATTGTTTTTTGTTAAACTTTTTTATTTTATCATTATTTTTGTACCTAATTTTTAAAATAGGGCGCTTTTTATAATTTTCGCCTGGGGCGTATAATTATCTCAAACCGGCGCTGTATATATATATATATATGTGTGTGTGTGTGTGTAGATAAAAATTTTATTTAAGTTATCAACATTTGATGAGTCTTAAATTTTCATGTTATTTTAATTACAGATATTTTAATTTTTATTATCCATTATGTCAAAAAAACTTAAAAGAACACTTAATGAGGAAAACAGAGCTTTTAATGAAGAGTGTCAGCTGCAATATTATATTATTTCTGTGAAAGACAAAATGGTTTGTTTGTTATGTAATTCTGTACTGGCAACTTTAAAAAGTATAATCCGAACCAGCATTATATATCTCACAAAGATCACAAATATCTTAAACTCGAAGGCCAAGCTCGTAAATCTGCACTTCAGAAAATGAAAAAAGAAAGACAGGATCAAACACTATCTTTCAGTGCTTTTACTAAGCAAGGATCCTCTTCAACTGATGCTACATTCAAAATAGAGTATATACTTGGAAAAAGAGGTAAGCCATTTAGTGATATGGAAATGATAAAGGAATACATTGTTGAAGCAGTTGGATGCTTAGATCCTTAAAAAATTCAAAAATATAAACAACTACCTCTTTCAAGAAGGACCATTACTGTTAGACAATATGAATTAGATTACAGCAGGGATGCACAAAGTGCGGCCCGCGGGCCACATGCGGCCTTTTTGAATAATTTGTGCGGCCCTCGTGTATATTTATTTAATATATTTATTTAAATACTTATATAAAAAATTTTCAGAAATTGCAGCACTTTTTTATTACACTAAAATTATTCTGCTGGGTGATTTCAAAATAATCGATTCTTTCTTTATGTCAAAAACAACGATATTCATATATTTTCCTGCTAGGCGATTTCAATATATCGGTTTTTTGTTTGGTTATGTCAATAATTTTTTCGAAAATCTTGTGTTTTGCGATATTACAGATTTAATATAAATTGCATAAATTTAATAAAAATTGCACAGATTTAATAAAAACTCTAACTACAAAGTATTTGTTTTGTATATTTGTTTGTACCAAGCTAGAATTCAAAAAATCTTCGCAACATAAATAGCTACTAGTTATAAATTTTATAATATAAAATTAAAAAATAACGCTTTCTAATTTTCTCTGTTGTGGTAATTACAATAAGTATGTAAGTTTTTATTTTATATATTTTTTAATTAACTAAGTTTTATAAATGCTACTTACTATTAGCCCTGCAACAGAATGACTTCAGTCAAACGAAAATTAGAATCCGAAAACAGGAAATTTAATAATTGTTGGACTGATAAATATTTTGTGTTCGAACACAATAATAAAGTTATATGCTTGATTTGTCAAATAAAGATAAATTGGATGAAGGAGTTTAACATAAAGAGGCACCATATTACAACACACCCGGAATATGAGAATATTGTGGGCATATCACGGGAAGAAAAGATCAATTGCTTTAAACGTGGTATTACTGCTCAGCAACAGATTTTTAAAAAATTACATAAAGAATCAGAAGTCGTTTCTGAAATTAGCTACGATTTGTCATTGTTGATCGCTAAAACAAGTCGGCCTTTCACTGAAGGAGAATTTATTAAACAGTGCTTATTAACAGTGGGAAAAAAATTTCTCCTGAAATAACAAAAAAGGTTGAAAATATATCTTTGAGCAGAACAACAGTTCAGCGTCATGTGGTTGAAATGGCTGATGACATCTTTGATCAGTTCAAAGAAAAAACTGAAGATATTAGATATTTTTCTCTGGCTGTTGATGAATCAACCGATATTTCTTCAACGGCACAATTGATGATATTTTTCCGTGGTGTAACTAACAATTTTGAAATTTATGAAGAATTAATGGCGGTTAGTTCATTAAAAGACCGTACGACTGGAAGTGATTTGCTGACGAGTTTACTAAACGAATGTGAAAAAGCTGGCCTTGATTATAAAAAAAACTTGCTGGTATTACTACAGATGGTGCACCTTCTATGATTGGTGCAAACAATGGTATGGTATCATTGCTGAAGAATAGTCTTGGTAATCGAAACTTAGAATTATTTCGGTTCCATTGCATTATACATCAACAAAATCTTTGTGGAAAAGACTTAGGATTCGATAATGTAATGAAGGTAGTCGTATCAGTAGTAAATTTCATAAAAATAGAGGTCTCAACCACCGACAGTTAAAATCTTTTCTTGAAGAAATAGAAGCTGAGTACCATGACCTCATTTATTATTGTGAAGTCAGGTGGTTAAGCCGCGGGAAAACATTACAAAGATTTTCTGATTTGTTGGAAGAAATTGAAGTGTTCCTAAATGAAAAGCAAAAGCCTTTTCAAGAGCTTTCTAATGACAGGTGGCTTTGCGATTTTGCATTTCTTGTGGATATAACCACGCTTCTAAATATTCTCAATTTAAAGTTGCAGGGT
The DNA here is from genome assembly GCA_959609185.1 of Schmidtea polychroa. Lineage (NCBI taxonomy): Eukaryota > Metazoa > Platyhelminthes > Tricladida > Dugesiidae > Schmidtea > Schmidtea polychroa. Next base: position 13,803 of record CAUHTR010000904.1, on the reverse strand, counting down.
AAAAATCAATTTATTTCAGAAATGGCAAACCACGTGGAATCATTTGAAGACAAATTAACTTGTCAAAAAATAAAATTTTGCATCATTTTCCTACATGTCAAAAATATTTTCCGCGACACTCCGCGGACTATGATTTTTACGTAAGTAAAATTCAGTTACTGAAAAATGTTTTTGAATAAAGATTTGCTGATTTCAAAAAAATGAAAACTGATTGCCAGCTATTTGCTGATCCGTTTTCAGTTAATATCGATGAAGTTAATCAAGATATCCAATTAGAACTCATCGATTTGCAGTCATCTGATCAGCTTCGTAATAAATTTAACGAAAGCGATCTTCAAAATTTCTATAAATGTTTACAAAAAGTGTCATCCTAATTTAATTCAAAAAGTAGCATACATTGCATCTTTATTTGGTTCAACATACGTATGCGAACAAACGTTCTCTGTTATGAACATGAACAAGTCGAAGCAACGTAACCGCCTTTCAAATAATAATTTACATCCAATTCTACGTTTGGCAACAACGAACTTGACACCAAATATTTTAAAAATTGTTAATAAAAAACAATGTCATATTGCTCCAAAAAAAAATTAAATTAATTATTTCAACTAAATTAAAATGCATTTTTTGTATATAGAAACCGGGTTATAATTTAAAATTTTATAGATTAGGTGTTTTTTCTAAATGTGGCCCTCATAGAATGTATTATTAGAAAATGTGGCACCCATACTGAAAAGTCTGTGCATCCCTGGCTTACAGTGTAACAGAACAGCTTCGCACAATAATTCAAAAAAAGGATGTATATTTTTCAATAGCATTAGATGAATCTACTGATAAAACTGACTCAGCTCAGGTATTATATTTTATTCGTGCCATAACTGAAGATTTTCAATGTTATGAGGAACTACTCGTTTTGGGCACGCTCACTGGAAGAACTCGTAGAATGGATATCCATGATAACTTTAAAAAAATATCTCGTGAAGCAGGACTAAAATTTGATAATCTGATTAGTGTGTGCACTAAAGAGGGATTTGTTTCATTGTTAAAAAAACAATTTAAATTTACAAACATTAATTTCATTTCATTGTATATTGCACCAACAAAATCTTTGTGCTAAATCTAATACATTAAGCAATACTATAGAGAAAATTATTGTACTTGTTAATTTTATCCGAGCAAATGCAACACGACATCGCCAATTTCGAAACCTGCTTATATCAGATGCTGAGACATAGTGTAGATATACCGTATCATTGTAAAGTGCGCTGGCTATCAAGAGGACAGGTTTTAGTCAAAGTTTTATCATTGCGAGAACAAATCGTGAAATTTTATGAGGAACAAAACCAGCATTGCGATTTACTAGATGACGAATTTTTCATTTTTGTGTGATATTATGGTAAAGCAGAACGATTTAAATATTTCTTTGCAAGGTAAAACAAAACATATTTATGATGTGGCAAAATATCCAGGCATTTCGAAAAAAATTATTATTTTTCAAAACTATTTTATCTCGATCGGAAATTTCTGGAGAACATTTTCCGCAATTAGCAAAAATATGAACCTAGAAGTTTCATATCTCAAGATTACATAACTGTTTTGGACTCATTAATTGAAGAATATACGGTTTTGATTTTGAAGAACATACTCTGACAATGAAATTAGCATTTGAACCACATCTAGTTGATATATCAAAAGCACCTAGCGAACTACAGATGGAATTGTTTGAGTGTGAAGATAATATTATAAAGTCTCTTTTTGATGCAAAGATAATATTATAAAGTCTCTTTTTGATGCAAAGAAAGATCCGATTGAAATATGGAATGCAATTGAATACCCATGTTTACGCGAACATGCTCGTAGACTTCTTTCTTGCTTTGGAAATACTTACTGTTGCGAATCAACTTTTTCGTATTTAACACAGATTAAGACCAACTTAAGGACTCAGAAAACTGATATCCACTTAGAAGATCAACTTAAGTTACGTGTTACTAAGCTGGAACCTGATATCAAATTTCTTTCCAATAAAAAGCAGACACAAAAGTCCCATTAAATTGGTTATGTGGACCTGTATATTTTTTACATCTTTTTATTTTTTTTAATGGACTATGCATGTGTTTTATATCGAACTAATAAAACAAAATTGGATTTGTGAAATTATCATCTGTCTTAATTTTTATTTTTTGTGCTTCCAGAAAAATAGTAATATATTAAAGTTATATGCGGCCTGCTTACGATCTACAAAATTATAATTGGCCTTTAATGGTAAAAAGGTTACCCATCCCTGATCGCGCAAACTTCGGGAAATCCCTCCTTCTTGTTCCAAACTTTAAATACAGCAATTAGATCCAGCATTTTCACTTTTATCTGAGGACGGTTTTTATAACCGATATTCTTTCCTTCATAGTATTTCAGCGGCAATTTTTTGGGAAACATATTTATTACTTTTGTATATTTGTACATGTTTAATAAGGTTCTTTATATTCAAGTCTTATTTAATTCATATTCAATTATTTATATTTACACGCACATATCTAGTATTTATATATTTGGAGTCAGATATAATCTGTGTTAGGAAAAGTCAATCCTCCTGATCAGAACCTAACAATAGTATGTCAGAAATATTGAAGGAAAATTTCTCTGCGAGATTTGAAAACGAGAAATGGATTGGCAAATGGGATTGGAAGTCAGAGCCACCGAAATTTCTACCTAATAGAAATTCAAACTTTTATGATAATTGTAGTAAAGATCAGGAGACGACGTGTATCTTGGAATTCTTGGATATCTAACAGCTATCTAGTTGATTGCGACGAGAAAACAACGTGTCAATCCTAAGAGCGTCACCTTCACTAACATAGAATTATAAATCTTGATTTGATAGTCTAATGCCTTATTGATACCAGTCTTGACATAATAACCAATTAAAAACTATTAATGTCACAAATCCGACGAAAACGCAATACTTAAGAAATTTCCTTTTATAAACAAATATTAAATTAAAAATAAAGAATTGCTGTCATCCCCCGATCAAATTTACACTCATTCCGTTTAAAGTTGTCTGATATAGACGTAGTAATGACCCTATTGAATGCGTTATATGTGGTAAATGAATCGAATGCCTGAGTGGTAATTTCAAATCTTATTTTTTCAATTATTTGTTTGTAGAAAATGTCGGAACCAAACTTACCCAAATCTGGCGTGAAACCATGTTTTTCATGTGCAGATAAAAATGCAATGATGAATAAGATGTAACTGGAGATCGGCAATCTGAAAAAACGTATCGACCACAGGGATGGGACGTGGTTTTCCCTTGTCCTAATGAAAGAGGCCAACCGTAAGATCTTACGGTTAGAGCACTACAAGGATAGCCTGCTAGAAGAGAGTAGGAACCAGAGAATCACCATAAATGAACAATCAAAGGCATTGCATCGAATCTATTCAGAGTCAGAGTTACGCATGTTCATCACCGAATGCCCAATTACTGACTGGTTCAACATTTTTCCGAGTCACCACTTGCCAGAGGACTCTAAGCTATCTAAAAGGACAACATGTCTCAATCATGGGGGAGAATCTTCACCTTCGCCCGAATCGGACATTATCTACGTCGGAACCAGTACCGCCTCAGTCAAGACGCCGGTACCTGTCGGCGTTCCCCTGCATCTGCTGCGATCAGCCGCCCTAAAAGAAAGAGATTCACGCAAGCAGAGCGCTCAAAGTGTAAGCGAGACGAGCTGGCAGCGGTCGAAGCCGTACTCTTTTCGAAACACCGTCCAACTACTACAGCCCTCGTAACAGCTCGAGAAACGATTGAACCACCTCAATTCCGGGTGATACCAGCATAAGGTACCCCGTGGTTATAAAACCTGCAGGTCGAGATAGGTATCAATCATCTACTGCGAGAAGCAGAAAATGATTCTCAAAATCAATGATTCTCATAAGTATCGTCACCACTCTTCAGTGTATCAAATAATTGGCGAATGCTCTTTATCATTAACTGGACTGATTTCTGATGAATTAAACGTGCTTAATTAGCTCTGTGTTGGGCTGAGTCGAAAGCATAGCTAGGAAATTAGGATAAGCAAGATGTTAAATAAATAAAGATAAAATAAAAAATCTAAAAATAAACTGGAATCAAGATACAAAAGAAATAATAAATTAAGCTATAAGAGTTAAAACAAAGAATAAAAATAAGAAAATTAAGATAAGAAAAATAAAATAACGTCGTGCCAGGTCCTCAGAGAAAAACCACGCTCTGCTACCATGTTCATTCGCGAATTCATAATAATCAGAATCCATTGCCCAGAATTTTAAGAGATTTGCTAGATCTGATAACATCGTCTTTACAAATAGTTTCTAATTCCATCAGAATAATAATCATCACACATAATCATTTTATTGTCATATCCATTTTGATATCTAAATCGAGCTGCTTCCATTTGTGCACGCCATACTTGAGATCGATAATCAGGGATCATAGCAGTCATAATACCTCCAGTACTGTCAGTAATATTAAACAATCTCGTAGCTGAACTCTTCTCAATCATTTTATTTGGAACCTGTCTTTGTGTAGCTACACATAAATTTGATCTCATATCATTCCTTTCTGAACACAAAACAATATCGATTCGGCCATTTTGATCTTGAGCACATTTCAACAAGTTTGTTTGATCCATATTCAATTCACCAGGTACAGATTGAACTAATTGTCGGTCTCGAGATAATGTGATTAGAGAGAATCCATTGCCCAGAATTTTAAGAGATTTGCTAGATCTGATAACATCGTCTTTACAAATAGTTTCTAATTCCATTTTGCTGCGGGTTCTATTCAACCTTGCCATTTCCATAAATTCCAAATCAAATCGAAGAGAACTCAAAATTCAAAAAAATCTTCAGTTAAAACAAATTTGCTTCCAAAAAAAACAACTCAATCCAATTTACAACTCTACCAAAAATCAAAATCGATCATTAAAAAGAATAAAACCTACCAACTCTTCGCGTCTGTGTGCGCACACTACTCCGAATAGCAAAGAAAAGAAAAGCGCACACAGACGCGAATTAAACATCCTCCCCCCCTTGACACTTTGGTGTCAATCTCTCATCCCCATTAACTTCTCCTTCTTTTGCGATCAAGCATAATTTGGATATGCATCTTAATACCTCCTTTCCTTCACATTTTATCCTCATCACGCGTAGCTTTCCGTCTTCTCCAGGTATCACTTCGATTACTCTCCCCATTGGCCACTTCCCATACTCATTCTTTTTGTCTAAGACCCACACTGTTGACCCTGTCTTAACATCAGCTTCTATCTTATTCCATTTCGCCCTTTGCCGCCAGCACGGGACCAATTCTTTCATCCATCGCCGCCAAAAGTGTTCGGTTAACTCCTGAATTCGTCTCCACCGAAACACCGTAGATGACATTTTCTTCAGTTCTATATTTTCCACAGCTTCTCCTTTCCAACCGGCAATTAATAAATGATTTGGAGTTAGCACAGTGTCTTCCTTACTGTCTACTGCCTGAACCACTAAGGGCCGAGAATTTATCAACATTTCAGCCCTTGTCAAAACATTTCCCAATTCCTCATCGGTCACATCTGCACTGGTCAGTATGGCATCCATTGCTCGCTTTGCCGATTTGATCATGGACTCAAAAACTCCCCCAAAATGCGGTGCTGCTGGAGGATTGAAAATCCAACTGCATTGATGCTTCGACAACTCTCTTTGAGTCTTATAGTTGTCGATTACAAAATTCTTTACTGTAGAAGTGGCGCCTATAAAATTTGTGCCATTGTCTGAAATCATCAATTTTGGCATCCCCCGCCTCGCTGCAAACCTCATAAACGCTCGAATAAATGAGTCTGTGTCCAACCCATATGCCATTTCAATATGCACCGCCCGTGACTTTAAACATACGAATAGGCAAATGTACCTTTTATTTCTCACCTTTCCCCTGCCTACTTTAGTTTCAAACGGTCCTGCAAAATCTACTGCCGAGTGAACAAAGGCTCTAAAAGGTTCTGAAACCCTGAATGCCGGTAACGGTGCCATTATTTGACTCATTCCTTTAGCTTTTCTTTTTCTACACATTCCGCAATCTGTCTCACATTTTTTGATCATTACTTTGGCCTTCAAAATCCAATATTTTTCGTTCAACACACTTAAGACATGTTGAGTTCCTGCATAATGGCTCAAACTTTCATGGCAATCTTTGATGATTAGTCTGGTGACCCAACTCTTGTCCGATAGAATTATTGGATATTTTGTCTCCCATGGTAAATTCTTTGCATGAATTATGCGGCTATTACTTCGTACCACAGTCATCTCATCTAAAACTGGTGTCAACTTTAACAAACGGCTTCTGATATCTACCCTTTCATTCTTGATAAGTCGTGCCAGGTCCTCAGAGAAAAACTTCGCCTGCTCTCCTTTAATTACATTGAGTTCCATTCTTTTAAGCTCCTCAGTTGTCAGTTGCCCTGTGCTTCTTTGGGACTGTGTCGTTCTCGTGTTCAAAATAAATCGCTCCACCCAGGCCCGCACCCTGATCAATCTCTGCCATGAGGAAAAGGTTTCTACTTTGAAACAGTCCGTGTTCCCTATTCGTCTTTGCCCCTCTACACATGCCATCATTGTTATTCCCTTTCGCAACTCCTTTGTTACCCTGGATTGGTTTAACTCCGTCGCCGGCCAATTTCCCATTGGTTCTAGTAGAAATTTCGGTCCCTCCCACCACATGGTGCTGTTTATCAAATCCGATGCCGATAATCCTCTTGTGATCAAATCCGATGGATTTTCACTTGTTGGAACATAATGCCATGAACCCAATTCGATTAGCTACGAATGGCTTGAATAGTCTCGAATAATTTCGAACCCAATGTATTACGTCTTTACTATCGGACCAGAACCATATCTCACTCATCGGTTTCCCTAGCACTTCTGAAACCCGTCTTGCTAATTTAACTCCAGTACACGCTGCCATTAATTCCAACCTTGGTATACTTATAATTTGCACTGGAGCTACCTTTGCCCTTGACGCAATTAACACACTTTTAGGTCCCACCATAGTTTCTTCCCGTAGATATATAGCTGACCCATATGCGGTGCTTGACGCGTCGGAGAAGACATGTAATTGCCATTCATTTTTCATTTGAGTCCTTAAACATCTCGCAATTCGCAGATCTCCGAGATTATTTGTGTCCTCTACCCACTTGTGTATTTCTTTATTCAACTTTGGAGGTAGCTTTTCGTCCCAATCAAGCCCTGACAACCACAACTTCTGAATAATCATTTTCCCTATGATTATGAATGGGCCTAACAGTCCCAATGGATCAAAGATTCTTGCCACTATGCTCAATACCTTTCTTTTCGATAAAAATTCTTCATTCGGCAGATCTACTTGAAAACTAAATTCATCGTCTTCCGAGTACCATTTCAAACCTAGGGTCTTGACGGCCATTGTCGTTTCCTTTTCAATATTCAGTGTTTTAGCTCGTTCTTCAATTGGGATTGTCGCCATAATTCTTTCCGAGTTGGACAGCCATTTTCTAGGCCGCATTCCGGCATTGCCCCAAACTGTTTCTAGCCCCTCTTTCAGCCTCATTCCTTCTTCTTCAGAATCAACAGAGTCCATGGTGTCGTCCATATACGTAGACTTGCAAACAGATTCTGTCACTTTTGGGTAGTCCTTTTCAAATTTCTTTGCATTCTCTTGCGCGACTAGCTGGGCAAGGAATGGAGATGCATTAAGACCAAACACTAACCGATTAAACTCATACTTCATAATTTTCCCCCCAGTTGACCATAAAAACCGATGATATTTCCTGTCTTCAAAAGCCATTCTTATTTGCAGATACATTTCTGCTATATCACAAACAACAGCTACGGAAAATCGACGGAAACGTATTAAAATATCAAAAACTTCATTTTGTAATTTTGGTCCAACTTCCACCATATCATTAAGTCCCACCCATTACACCTGGCTGCTGCATCAAACACAATACGCACTTTCGTGGTGTCCTTATCTCTTCTAACCACGGGAAAGTGTGGTAATATCCATTCCGAATCTCCAGGCATCATTTTCTCTTTTACAATACTTATATAATCTTTTTTCAGGTAACCATTCAAAATATCCTGATACTCAGTTCGTAAGTCTTCCTTTTCAAGCCTCTTGTCCAAACTTCGCAGTCGACTTTCTGCCATTTTTTCACTATTGGGCAAAGCTGTTGGTGACTCTTTCCATGGCACTTTTACCTCGAAATGTCCGTCTACTTTCTTCATCTCAGATTTGGTTTTCTCATAAATCGCCTGGTCTTTCGCTGCAAATATATTTTCCTTTAAGCCGCTATCATCAATTTCCCAAAATCGCTCCATTTGTCGTTGCAAATCCTCGCCATTGCCGAAGAACGTTCGTATGAAATTGCTTTGGTGGTTCCAAGTTCTTCCCACCGAGGTTCTTCCCACACATGTCCAGCCAAGTGGAGTTAAACGGGCAATCGGTTCATCCAACTTACCATCGATTTCTTTGAGTGCTCGTTGAAGCGTTAAATAATCCGCGCCAATTAACACTTCAACTGCCTGTCTCTCGTCTAGCATCGGAAAATGGATGCCCTCCAGGTGAGTCCACTTATGTTTTTCTCTGGCCCAATTTACTACCTTCATTTCTCCCGTGATATTTGTTACGGCCAGTGCGTTGAAGTTTTTTGTCAATCGGCCGTCATTACTAATTAACTTCATGGTCACTGGAGTAGCCATCATTTGTTGGACATTACCTCCGATAACCCCTATCGGTGTCCTCTTTTCCACCCCTTTTAACCCAAGCTCCTTTAAAATTCTTAGATTGATGTAGCTTACTGAGCTTGCATCATCTAACAGTGCATTGACTTTTATTTTCTTGTTCCCATTTTCCAAGTAGATTGGAATTGTTCTTAAACTAAGGTAAGGTCTTAGGTTTTTCTCGTTCATCCCTTTCTGGGTCAGCATCGTGTTGTTACCCTTTTCACTCTCCTCACTAATTTGTCTTTCATGTAATAATTCGTTGTGCCTTTGCTTACATCCGGTAACCTTGCAGAAAGATTCTTTACGACATTCCTTGGCCATGTGATTTCTTTTGAAGCAATTCCTGCACAGTTTCTTTTCTTCGATGACCTTCTTCCTTTTTGGAATGGTAAGTTGCTTGAACTTGTCACATTGGTCTAGGTAATGTTGACCACCACAGTGTACACACTCTGATCTATAGCCGTTAGAGTTATTCACCTGTATAACTGTTCCACTTTTAACTCTGCCATCTGGTTGCCCCGTAAAATGCGTCCGACCTCCTGGATTGAATCTTTCTCTTCCCCTAGACACCCCTTCTACTCTTGACCCATCATAAGCCCTGGTGCTTGGTTTAGTCCCATACACAACCTCGTTGGTGGACCTTAGGATCTCCGCTTCTTGTTGTATCCATCTTCTCAAATCCTCTATCGTCTCCCGCAATTCCTTTTCTATTTTGTCTTTTTTCCATTTATACACCAGATTCGTCGTTAACTTGCCCAAACACTTTTGAAAAAGATATCCAGTCTTTAACTCGGATTCTTTCCCAGTGGATTTAAATCGCACGGTGACCGTTTCTAATAAACCAACAAATGAGTCTAGATCCTTCAAATCTCCTTCTCGAATTGGCCTGAACTGTTCCATCTCCTCTAACATTGATAAATATATCCTTTCATCCCCACCATATCGCCTATCCAACTTCTCTTTTGCCATTTGATAAGCCTCTGCCGAATATCCTAGATTTTCAATTAACTTTAATGGCTCTCCGTGAAGGTACTTGTGCAGGTGAAACATCTTTTCAACCTCATCACCTTCCGCTTCGTCAACACATGCAGTAAAAGCTGCTTTCCATGGTTCGTACTCTTTCATCTTGCCTTCAAAAACAGGGATTGTAATTTTCTGTAGACTTTCCAGTTTTCTTTTATGCCCGGAATTATTCTTCTTGATGGTATCATCATTCCCCTTTTCCTTCTTTTCCATAAAAGATTGATTTGCTTTTCTTTCCATCAATGCCCCAATTATTTGATGTTTTTCCTCGATCTCTTGCAGGTCTTTATCTAAGATTGCAGTGATGTCCAATCTATGCAATTTTTCACTGATCGTTCTTAGATCTCTTAATTCTTCATCTAGACTCTCCTTTAGATCTTCATATTCCTCCAACCATTTGCTAACATCCTTACCCTTTATATCATTCAGAATCTTATTTCTCAATCTCGTTAATTTTCCTTTTGTCATTCTCTTTTTCCACAATTCTTCTTCTAACATCTCTTCGTCATTGCCACCGCACAGCCTGAGTGACAAATGAAGTGTCGACCCTACTTGTATCCTATAATCATTCAAAATTCTTTTACTTTCTAATTGCTTCCCGGCGTAGACTAACCTTTGACAATTTACCGGAATTCCTTCTTTGTCCTGGATTTTTCCTTTTATCTTTTCAATTGTGTCATTCCATTCTACGTCAAGAGTAATTGTCTTACCAGTAAGAGTCTTGACAAATATTTGATTTATACTTCCCCATCGCAACTCAAAACCCATTACCCCGCTCGCCCTCACCCTTGACTCGGCTCTGTTCTTTACCCTGTTCCCCTGGCTTCCCCCTTTAAAAGAGTGCTGGGGCCCATAGCAGCACTTTCCCACGCTCGGTAGGGAAGGGAGGATGTTTAATTTTACAAAGGTATTATAATATATACATAATATGCATGAACACAAACAAGATTTTTTATAATACATATTAATTACCAAAATATTATTAATTACAAAAATATTATTAAACACATAATAAACATAATATTTACATAATATATATAAAACCAAAAAAGGCATTTTATAATACATTTTAATTACCTTGTTCCGGCTGGCTAGCCGGAACCACGCTCTGCTACCATGTTCATTCGCGAATTCATAATAATCAGAATAATAATCATCACACATAATCATTTTATTGTCATATCCATTTTGATATCTAAATCGAGCTGCTTCCATTTGTGCACGCCATACTTGAGATCGATAATCAGGGATCATAGCAGTCATAATACCTCCAGTACTGTCAGTAATATTAAACAATCTCGTAGCTGAACTCTTCTCAATCATTTTATTTGGAACCTGTCTTTGTGTAGCTACACATAAATTTGATCTCATATCATTCCTTTCTGAACACAAAACAATATCGATTCGGCCATTTTGATCTTGAGCACATTTCAACAAGTTTGTTTGATCCATATTCAATTCACCAGGTACAGATTGAACTAATTGTCGGTCTCGAGATAATGTGATTAGAGAGAATCCATTGCCCAGAATTTTAAGAGATTTGCTAGATCTGATAACATCGTCTTTACAAATAGTTTCTAATTCCATTTTGCTGCGGGTTCTATTCAACCTTGCCATTTCCATAAATTCCAAATCAAATCGAAGAGAACTCAAAATTCAAAAAAATCTTCAGTTAAAACAAATTTGCTTCCAAAAAAAACAACTCAATCCAATTTACAACTCTACCAAAAATCAAAATCGATCATTAAAAAGAATAAAACCTACCAACTCTTCGCGTCTGTGTGCGCACACTACTCCGAATAGCAAAGAAAAGAAAAGCGCACACAGACGCGAATTAAACATCCTCCCCCCCTTGACACTTTGGTGTCAATCTCTCATCCCCATTAACTTCTCCTTCTTTTGCGATCAAGCATAATTTGGATATGCATCTTAATACCTCCTTTCCTTCACATTTTATCCTCATCACGCGTAGCTTTCCGTCTTCTCCAGGTATCACTTCGATTACTCTCCCCATTGGCCACTTCCCATACTCATTCTTTTTGTCTAAGACCCACACTGTTGACCCTGTCTTAACATCAGCTTCTATCTTATTCCATTTCGCCCTTTGCCGCCAGCACGGGACCAATTCTTTCATCCATCGCCGCCAAAAGTGTTCGGTTAACTCCTGAATTCGTCTCCACCGAAACACCGTAGATGACATTTTCTTCAGTTCTATATTTTCCACAGCTTCTCCTTTCCAACCGGCAATTAATAAATGATTTGGAGTTAGCACAGTGTCTTCCTTACTGTCTACTGCCTGAACCACTAAGGGCCGAGAATTTATCAACATTTCAGCCCTTGTCAAAACATTTCCCAATTCCTCATCGGTCACATCTGCACTGGTCAGTATGGCATCCATTGCTCGCTTTGCCGATTTGATCATGGACTCAAAAACTCCCCCAAAATGCGGTGCTGCTGGAGGATTGAAAATCCAACTGCATTGATGCTTCGACAACTCTCTTTGAGTCTTATAGTTGTCGATTACAAAATTCTTTACTGTAGAAGTGGCGCCTATAAAATTTGTGCCATTGTCTGAAATCATCAATTTTGGCATCCCCGCCTCGCTGCAAACCTCATAAACGCTCGAATAAATGAGTTCTGTGTCCAACCCATATGCCATTTCAATATGCACCGCCCGTGACTTTAAACATACGAATAGGCAAATGTACCTTTTATTTCTCACCTTTCCCCTGCCTACTTTAGTTTCAAACGGTCCTGCAAAATCTACTGCCGAGTGAACAAAGGCTCTAAAAGGTTCTGAAACCCTGAATGCCGGTAACGGTGCCATTATTTGACTCATTCCTTTAGCTTTTCTTTTTCTACACATTCCGCAATCTGTCTCACATTTTTTGATCATTACTTTGGCCTTCAAAATCCAATATTTTTCGTTCAACACACTTAAGACATGTTGAGTTCCTGCATAATGGCTCAAACTTTCATGGCAATCTTTGATGATTAGTCTGGTGACCCAACTCTTGTCCGATAGAATTATTGGATATTTTGTCTCCCATGGTAAATTCTTTGCATGAATTATGCGGCTATTACTTCGTACCACAGTCATCTCATCTAAAACTGGTGTCAACTTTAACAAACGGCTTCTGATATCTACCCTTTCATTCTTGATAAGTCGTGCCAGGTCCTCAGAGAAAAACCACGCTCTGCTACCATGTTCATTCGCGAATTCATAATAATCAGAATCCATTGCCCAGAATTTTAAGAGATTTGCTAGATCTGATAACATCGTCTTTACAAATAGTTTCTAATTCCATTTTGCTGCGGGTTCTATTCAACCTTGCCATTTCCATAAATTCCAAATCAAATCGAAGAGAACTCAAAATTCAAAAAAATCTTCAGTTAAAACAAATTTGCTTCCAAAAAAAACAACTCAATCCAATTTACAACTCTACCAAAAATCAAAATCGATCATTAAAAAGAATAAAACCTACCAACTCTTCGCGTCTGTGTGCGCACACTACTCCGAATAGCAAAGAAAAGAAAAGCGCACACAGACGCGAATTAAACATAACGAATAAAATGACGTAAAAATTCAGTAAATAATGAGGAAATTAAAGAAACAAATAAAAAAATATAATAAAAATAAGGAAAATAAGAAAAAAATAACCAAAAAACAGAAAAAGTAAATTAAATTAGAAAAACCAAGCGGTACTCAATTCTGATTGGTCCGCACACATGAAAAATCAGTATATAAGTAAGCACCAAAATCATTAGAATCACTGTTAACTCAAAAATTTTATAGGTAAGCAAATTACAAAAAAATCATGACTGTTAACTCAAAAATTTTATAGATCCAGAAACCAGTAGCGACATACCGACAACCGGAATTATTCAAGGAACAATCAGTATTAGGAACCAACGCAGATTATTTCCAAAAGGTGCAACAAATTCATTTCGACGCAGCCCTCATATCGATAAACAATCTAGTAAGGAGGTATTTGATTTATGTATTTA